>JAVDBV010084027.1:0-44271 GCA_032619315.1 Piper longum | reverse complement strand
GACAATGGGTAAAGTGTGCCCACAACCTTCCCCTTGATCACCACCAATGCTCCTTTGTAGATCTTCCATTGACTGTTTTCGAATGTGATCCTATAGCCCTCTTGGTCCAGCTTGTTAATAGATATAAGATTCTTCTTTAATTCAGGTATATACCTGACTTCCTTAAGAATAAGTTTACCTTCACTATGCATCTTTAAATGAATTACTCCCTTACCTTCAATTTTGCACTTGTTACCATTGCCAATTGTTACATATCCACAATCAATCTTGACAAAATCACAAAACCATTCTTTGTGAGAAGTACAATGAAATGAAGCATCTGAATCAATATACCATGTATCTATGTTGTAATCAACATGAGCAGATAAATACATTTTCTCTTCATGACCATCAACTACATTAGCTACATTCTTGACTCGCTAGGGACAATCCTTCTTTATATGTCCTTCCTTGTCACAAAACCAACAAGTAGGCTTACCTTTGAATTTTACCTTGGATCTAGAGCGCCATCGGTTCTTAGGACCTCTACTTTGATTTTTTCTCTTTCTTTGCCCTTACTTTTGTCCACCGACAAAGTTGTGTCTGAGATGGACGGTGTGCTATCTACCATGCTTCTCTTCATCATCTCCTGATTCAAGATTGCACCTAGCACTTCATCAAACGTAAGTTTTTCTTTTGATGCATTACTTATAGTTGTATTTACCGTATCCCAACTCTCCAGCAAAGAATACATGAACATTAAAGATTTAATATCTTCACTAAATGTCAGCTCCACAAATTCAAGTTGTGCCCAAATTTTATTGAAATCATTCAAATGATTAGCAATAGATTTACCTTCGGGCATCCTTAAATAGATAAGCTTCTCAACAAAAATAACTTGTTAGAGGCTGATGACTTCTCATAAACACCAGCTAATGCCTCCATCAACCCTTTGACGATCGTCTGTTTTGAGACATTAAATGCCACTGATTGTGTTAAACACAATCGGACGATGGCTAAGGTTCGCCTATCCAATAAGGCCCACTCCTCGACTGACATCGCTTCTGGCTTGGTACCTACAAGCGATTGATGTAGTTGCTTCTCGTATAGATGATCCTCAATCTGCATCCTCCACCATTGATAATTTCTTCCGTCAATTTTCTCAATTTTTCCAGTCTTGGAACTGTCCGCCATGACTCCTACTCAAATCAAGATCCGATTGAATGAGACCCAAAGTTCCCACAGACAGTGCCAATTATTGAGAAAAATCCCCAAAATTAGAGATCAACAATAGCGAACATAAGATATGAGAAAAATATGCCTGAAAAATAGAATACAATAAAACCACAAAAGAGTAGAGATTTAACGTGAAAAACCCTCATTCAATCGAGAGTCAAAAACCACGGGGCAACAACGAATAATTCACTATTTCAATCAAAGATTACAATCATCAAACATATAAAGATGTATAAGAAGATAATTCACACACCCTATATTATTGAGATTATAAGATTTCACTCTCTCCCAATACTTCGTATAAAATTAAAGTTATAAATTATTTCCCTCTTCTTTTATTTCTATATATCTCTCTTTATCTTTCTTTTGCTTGTATTTTTTTCTATTTTTTCTCACTATAGAATGGGGCAAATGAAGCTTAATTTATAGAGAAAATTTGAGACCTTTCATCCTCTATAAAATAACTAACATCAGAAGCGCTGATAAAATAGCAAATTAATATATTTCATAATCGCTAATCCAAGCCCAAAGTGCCTCCGATTATATCATGTTACTTAACTCCAATTCGATTTAGTTTTAAAATTGTTAACAAAACTGGTCAGCCGACCCCCTTATCCAGGTATAACGATGATCGTGTCACGCGGAAAACGAGTATTGCTTATGTAGGTATAATGATGTTCGCCGACGGAAAAGGCCGGATTCTCAGCGAGGAAGAGCGAGCTGCCGAGAACGTCTACATCCAGGTTTAGGCTTATCCTCCCCGTCTATTTATCCGCCGCCGTGCATCTTGATGGGAGGTTTTTTTTTTGTTGAATTTGCAGAAAATGGAAAGGGAGAGGATGGAAAAGCTTAAGAAGAAGAAGGAGAAGGCGGCAGCCCAGCAGGCTGAGAACGAGAAGGAAGCTAACAAGGTTTTCGATCTGTACTTCATCTCTAAAGTCTGATCTATTTTTTGAATCCTTGGTTAGTTGTGAGAGGGAGATCCTTGTTGATTTGTTCTATTGTAGATGATTTAATTAGCAAGTACGTATAAATCCTTCGTTTAATTAAGTGCGGCATGTTTTACTCAAAACTGGTTGATGGACGACATAAATAGGTGTTCCTATAGATAGCAATGAAAAGATTTGGTATTATAAATTATTTTAATGATTCGATTGAGTTATGAGCTAAAGAAACAAATCCAACTCATGGTTTAAATCATTTTTCATTAAAGTTTATCTTCTTGTGATTGTTTCGCTATTTAAGTGTATTATTATTTTCTGTTTAGCGCACGGATGATGAACCTCTCTTTGGTTACTTTGAGAAAAAAAAAAAAAATCTCCTTGGTGACATCCCTGTCTGATTAATAATACTACTACACTACTGTTGTCAATTTTTTTGAACTCGCAGTGATCCAATAATTGCTTTGGTTCTGGTAATAATTTTGAAAACAGACTTTGGCTCGGCCTCTTTTGTGAACATAGGAAAAAACGGAATATGACAGATTCACTGATGCTGTATGAATAGTCACTAGTTATGAGATGTTAGCAGCAAACACGTGGAATATAATTATGACAAGCTCAAGGTAGTATAGGGTCCTCCTCTCGTCAATCCTGTTTCATGGGAGCTTGGGATTGCTTCTGAGCTTCAAATTTCTTGCATTAAGAATAACTAGATCTTTCACATTCCATAAAAACTTTAAATTTGTAAGTTTAATTTCGCTAGACTTTTATGATTTCATGTATCACATCTATGTAGTACTAAATTCTTATGACTCTAATCCCTTTTACATCCCACATGGGCGGGCTTGTTTTGCTGAAACTTATTGCCATTGATGTTTTCTCAATATGCAGAAACTTGAAGGTGAAACTCAGAATGCTTAAGGTTGAGTTCGGATCTATGGACAAACAACGGTAATGAAACTCTTAACTCCAGTGTCAATAAACATGTATATATAGATGACATGGCGAAAAAAAAGGACGATATATCGTTCCCAGAGTTGAGTGGAGTGTGTGCCCTGTACAGGAACAGAGCTGAGAGGCGTAGATATATGGAATAATGTACATTATGCTTTCTACCGACTCCTCGACACCTTTCCCACTTCTACTGAGCTAGCCTTGCTCTTCACGTCTCTCTTTATAAGAAACGCTCTTTGGAATTTTTTTTTTTGTTGTCTTATGAAAATATACCCAAACCGTTTGGCGAGCTGTCCTAAAATTGGGAAGGCCCTGTAACAGGAATAATAAAAACGAATGCTTACAAAAATTTTGCCTAGAGATGGATGATGCAGGCTATATTTTGGATGTCGGACACTTCGAATATATATTAAAGCTTGATTTGTTAAAACAAAATCGGCGTTTAAAAATGTTCAGTTATTCATGACCGCATTTTGAACGCTAGATGAAATTCGGCTCTCGCCTCTTTCAGTTAGGGGTGCTAAAAGAACGAGCGAGCCGAGCTCGACTTATGTTCGAGCACGACTCGAATAGTTCGAAGTTCGTTCGAACTCAACTCGAGATCAAACGAGTTTTGAACATAATGCTCGAACTCGACTCGAATACACTTAAACGAGTTCGAACTTAGCTCGTTCGTGAACTTGAAACCGGCTTATTTAAGCCAATCAAAAAAATAAAGTTGGCATGATTTGAACCCACAATCTTGAGGTCAAGGACTTAATTACCTACTATCTTAACTATCTCACCTTTTTCTTATTATATTGTATATAAATAAATATAATTAGTTACAATTAAATTTATTAGTATATATATATATTTATATATAAAATATAAAAATTATATTATTATATTATTTTATCGAGCGAGTCGGGCTATGAGTCGATTTCGAGTTGAATTCGAGTTATAACCGAGTTGAGTCGAGTCTAACACGGCCTTGCTCAAGTTCGGCTTGTAGGATTCGAGTTCGAGTCGAACATTTAAATATCGAGTTTCGAGTCGAGCCGAACGCCAAATGCTCACGAGCTGGCTCGCTCAATTAGCACCCCTACTTCCAATTGCCTATCCGAGCCGCATGCCGATTCTGAACCTACTCTAGTTACGCATCACATTCATTACCGTTCGCAGTCAATTTCCAATGGGTAAAAGAAATTTAATGAAAGGGAAAATTGAAATCCTTTTTAAGTGGAAAACTACTAATCGGAAGAAACCATGATCAATTCATCGTTCTTCCCGGCAAACCCTTTGAACCTAGCTAGTCTACTTTACGAAAGAATACATATGACATAACAACTCCTTGTTACAGCTATCACTTAAAAATTTAGGGCTGTAAATAATCATTTGATTCCCTAATTTCTCAACTCTTCCTTACGAAAGAGAGCAAAAATAGTGAAAAACTATTCACCGTGTATAAAATCAATGAATATTCGGCTTATTTAGCCAAGTCGGCTCTAAATTTAAAGAAATAAAGCTCTATTGTAATTGTTTTACCAATTTAATCGATGGTTATTTAGTCATAAATTTTAATGAGATTACTTAATTTAGACTATTTAATTACTTTGTAGAACTAGTTCCAATAATTGGGATAATTAAAATAATTAATATTTTGTACTTGTGAAACAGTAATTTTAGAGTTTTTTATTTAATAAGTGAGGATATTTTTTGACAATACGAGGTTCTAAGATAATTAAGACTAATTACCAAAAAAAAGTTGAAAATTTTAAATTATCTAAAATACCCTTAAAAGTTGGGTTTTGCAAATTTTGTTAAAAAATATTGGCTTGCTCCAACAAGCCAATTGTTACGCTCCACATAGTGTGGTAAGACCTGACTGCCCTTTGGTTCGGCCCCCTGATGGTGGCCAAATTCAGCAGCCCTTGGCCTTATGTTACTCGATTGGGTCATCAAGTCAAGTACTCATAAAAAAGAAAACATTTATATAGTTTGTGTGAGATCATTCAACTAAGTCCAATATGTAATATTTGCTTGAATAAAATCATATTTATAAATGATAATGGATTATAGATCTTTAACTTAATTAACTAATTTTGAAAAAAATAATTAGTTTATTATGTTGCACTTTATACCGGGTCGTTACAAATAGTATTGGAACCCGGTTCCCGTATTAGATGATGAGTTAAACTATGAATGATGGCTAGGTTGCCGGTCACGGGCTAAAAAAGGTCGTGAACTAGGGTTAGCAATCGGCTAAGTGTAATAATTTTAGGGATAAAATTTCCTAAGGTGGGTGGATTGTTAGATCCATCAGCTTAGTCTTACATTTAATACCTATTATGATAAGATTATGTTTATAAATGAGAATGAACTTTAGATTTTTAATTTGGTTAACCACTTTTAAAGAAATGAATTAAGCTCATTAATTTATATTTTGGGTTAGGTTGTTATAAATGGTAGGTTAGACTGCGGATATTGTCACGGGCTAAAGAAGGTCGTTGGTTGGGGTTGGTTGTTAGGCCAAAGAAGGTTATAAGTTGAGGTTAACAATGGGCTAAGTATAGGAATTTCGGGGGCAAAATTTTTTAAAGTGGGTAGATTGTGAGATCCTTCAACTTAGTCTCAGACTATAAATTTTTAACTCATATTAGATCTTTAACTCAGACTATAAACATTTAATTTGGTTAACCACTTTAAATAAATGACTTAAACTTATTATATTGAACTTTCAGCTAGGTCGTTATATTTTAAATTGGATTGTTTTGTCATTATATTAAAAATTTATCTTTTCTCGTGTTTAGTTTTTATTCTCACACCACTTGCTAATATAAAAAATTATCAACCTTTTTTTTATAAAAAAACTCTAAATTTTAACTTATTTTTAGTTTAAGATATATATAAAGCAGTGATAATTTAACTTCATATCAACTGTTTATTAAGGGTGTCCTACAATTACGTGAAATAAATGTAAAATTTAGATATTACTAATTTTCTTGTGTTTGGATGCTTTAAAATTTAGTCATTTTTTTTAATTTCAGTCAAGGTAAGTTTATGTACGAATTTTACAAAATAATATTTTTTTATAAAAAAAAAATAAGAAAAATTTTGGAAGACAGATGGACATGTACATAAGAAGAAATATTTTATTTTTCTACTATCTAAACATGTAATAATTTTTTTTTAAATTTTCATGTTATTTTATATTTTCATTTCATATGATTTTTTTTATTTATACTGATTTCATGCCTACTAAATAAATAGGCCCGAGAGTAAAATAATGAAAATTTGATTATAATAAAATGTTATAAATTTAGCTAGTAATTCAATTATAATATTTTTTATTAAAATGATAAATAATTATAATAAATATTATTAATCAACTCATAATCGAATTATTTACCGTCCTTGTTAAAGTTTTTTAGATTTTATACTCTTGCACACCGACCAAATAGTCGTGGTAAAATATTCCTCCCACTGGTTAGTTCGTGGCTAAAAGGGGGACAGAAATCTTATCCCGCCCCCAACGGCGATAAAAGAGAGAGGAGTGATGCCAACGGATAACGAGAATCCTCAAAAATCTCAATCCCAAGCTCCTCCCATGGCCGTGCCACCTCCCCTGCCCAACCTCCTCCCCCTCTCATGACCATCTCCCGACCACCCTCCGATACCCACTAGCTTCCGACAAGAGCTTCGCCGGCCATGGAAACCGTTGCCGGCTTCTCCAACACCACCTCCCGCCATCCCCACCAACCTTCCCTCCCCAGCTCCATTCATGGCAACTTGGCGGCCAAGAAGCTCGCTCTTCCTCCTAAACTCTCCTCCTCTTGGACCGGCTCCGGCGTCCTCTCGTTGAGCTCTTCTTCCAGAAGTCGTTTCACGGTGAGCTTGGGAATATCAGAGGCTGTTCCTTTTTTGCGTCTCTACTTCGGATTGTTGTTGGGTTGTTTTGATGATGGTTTTGTTTTGTTTTTTTTTTTTTGTTGGTAGAGGGAATTCTGGGTTTGGGTTTTGTCCCCTGGCCGGGGAGTGTTGAAGGAGAAGCGTTGGGTGGTGAGAGCAGAGATGTTTGGACAGCTGACCAGTGGCTTGGAGGCCGCATGGAACAAGCTCAAAGGAGAAGGTTAGTCGTATGCCTTTTGTGTGTTCTAGGTAATATTATACAAATCCCCAGCTCTTCTATACATATAAGTACTGGCAGTGACACCTTCGTATATTTGATAGTTCAATTACTTGTTCAAAAACTCAAGCTATTAAGAAAGGAAACCATTTAATATCTACTTCAATATGTATAGTCCCTTCTATACAATTCGCATGTGCATTTGGATTCTTATTGGTAGATGTACCATTGCATTTCAAAATGGGTTGTTTCAAATATGGGATAATACTTCGTAAACTATGGACTGAAATGTTCACAACCTGGCAATTTCTAGTCAGTGGCGTTTGGAAAAAGTAAGAATTTTCGGAAACCACCAACTAAGTTTTATGATGTTTACTAGTCCTACCTGCACTTGATTTATTTTGTTTTGACTATTGTAAAATTTCCGAGGTCAGAAGTTATAACCAAGGAGAACATTGTTGAGCCGATGCGTGAAATCCGAAGAGCTCTTCTGGAAGCTGATGTGAGCTTACAGTATTCAAAATTCGATCTTTATCATCGCCTACTGCATATACGCAATCCTTTGAAATTTGTTTTCGCTTGTAGGTAAGTCTGCCAGTTGTAAGAAGATTTGTTCAGGCAGTAAGCGATCAGGCTGTTGGAACTGGCGTGATAAGAGGAGTTAAACCTGATCAGCAGCTGGTGAAGGTTAATTTGCATATCCTTGATCTTTATCTCATGGAATTAAATTGCTTTCCACATGAATAAAAGTAACATTCTAAAATATAGACCAGATTAACCTCAAGGATGACTTAGAAATTTTGTATGTTATTAAGGTAGCAGTTTGAGTGGTTTATTAATTACTTGACGAATTTCTTACGTGCGTGTTTCCTTTTATTAGATTGTGCATGAAGAACTAGTGCAACTTATGGGAGGAGAAGTGTCTGAATTGGTTTTTGCAAAATCCGGCCCTACTGTAATTTTGCTGGCAGGTCTTCAAGGTGTGGGGAAGACAACCGTCTGCGCAAAATTAGCCTTATACTTAAAGAAACTGGTAAGATTCAATTGGGTTTTATATACTACTGAAAAATTGTTTTATGATATTTCCTGACTGAAGGTGTATGCAGGGAAAGAGTTGCATGCTAGTTGCTGCCGATGTGTACAGGCCTGCTGCAATAGACCAGCTTTCTATATTAGGCGAACAGGTATTGCTATAGTTACTGGTTGGATATTATACCTGGAATTAGTTTGAAATTTTGAAGAATTATCATGGACATACAAACATAAAGATGAACACAAAAATTTGGCTATATATGGTCCACAGGATGACAAAACCTCCTTAAGGGTGATAGTCTTCAATAAATACACCAGCACCATCTTTTACTTGAATGAAATAGAAATTTTATGCTTCATGCAACATATCTGATTGAGTGGCTTGTAGGCATTCCAGTGGTGGCTTCTAAAAGCCTTAATGAAAATATTTCTATTTGGAATTATTCATATATCTTATGCATATAAGAATTAGGTGTTTAAGCCAACTCATTGTCCAAATGCTTAGATCCAATGTTTGATAAACTTTAGCAGATTGAAGTACATATATATTCAATTTTTATAAGGCATGTATATTAGACTATACAAGTAGCCTGCCCATGTAAAATTACTAATAATGTGCCTTTCATTTTCTGTAATCTGCTTATTTATTTGTTTGGTGAATACTGGAAAATACAAAATTTTCCTCAGGTAGATAATATTTTCCCAGTATGCTAAGTATTACTAGCCCATTACAGGTAGGTGTCCCTGTTTATACAGCAGGAACTGATATAAAGCCTGCAGAAATAGCGAGACGTGGTTTGCAGGAAAGCAAAAAGAATAAAAACGATGTGGTAATAGTAGACACTGCTGGAAGACTTCAGGTTTGAGAAACTGTCTATTTCTATGTACATGTCGTACTGGGTTTTCTAACATTTATGCTTTAGACGTTTCATTTTGCTGCAGGAAATTTTGATGATACTAATGTACTTAAAACAAGCTTTTCTTTTCTCCTAGATAGATAAAGCAATGATGGATGAACTGAAGGAAGTGAAAAAAGCTGTAAATCCAACAGAGGTTTTGCTTGTTGTGGATGCGATGACTGGTCAAGAAGCTGCAGGTAATTTGAGGTAGATTTAGTATATTTTCTTCTTACCAAGGAGCGCTTCCTTGTATCACTGTTTCCTTGATCCGAGCAGCACTTGTCACATCATTTAATCTTGAAATTGGCATCACTGGTGCAATATTAACAAAGCTGGATGGAGATTCAAGAGGAGGTGCAGCTTTGAGTGTGAGAGAGGTGCATCTTCACTTCCGTTTTTAGTTTTTTTGTGTGCAAGTAATGGTGTTTATAATTGACAGGAAATGTTTAGGGAAAACCTGCATGTCCATCTCTCTATTCTAACGAGTTTCCTCAAAAAGATATATCTACCAGGCAACTAGTTTTAATTTATTGATGGTGATGAAATAGTTTCAACACAAAATTTTGTCATCAGTCTTAAAGCAAAGGTCTATGTTGAACATTGGATCAATGCAAGTTCATTTGGCTACGTTGGACATAGAATTAATAAAAGTCCAATTCTATCTGTGCTTATTGGTGATAGGAATGTTAATTAATAGTAGTGAAACACAGGTATCGGGAAAGCCTATCAAGCTTGTAGGTCGTGGAGAACGTATGGAAGATCTTGAACCTTTCTATCCTGATCGCATGGCTGGTCGTATATTGGGTATGGGAGATGTTCTGTCTTTTGTAGAGAAGGCACAAGAAGTTGTGAGTCTGGAAACTTATTTGGCTTAATAAGAGATCACACTTTTCTGTCAAATGTGATATCTTATTTTTTCTTCTATACACAGATGCGGCAAGAAGATGCCGAAGAGCTACAAAAAAAGATAATGAGCGCGAAATTCGATTTCAACGACTTCCTAAAGCAGACTCGTGCTGTCGCACAGATGGGTTCAATGACCCGTGTCCTTGGAATGATTCCCGGCATGAACAAGGTACACAGCTTATTTTATGGTAGAACATAAGCAGCACAAGATCATGGAAGCTGTAAGCATAAGGACCGCAGCCACTGTTCACGTTCACCTGTATATCCACTCAAACACTAAAAGCTAAAAAATAAGCAACCAACCTATTTTTCTGGTTTTTCGTCCGCCTTTTGGATTTTTTGTCCACTTGATCAATACTGGGAGTGATTTTGTACCATGATCTGTGAAAACATCTTCGTTGCCAAACTGTAAATGCAATTGTTAGCTACGTAAGGTCTTCTACACAATTGACCAGAATGGGGAATGATTGCCTGGTGCTCATGGGAGAACAAAAGAATTATGATCAGTGCCATGCATCCAAAGTGATTTATTATTTATTCAGGAAAGCAATGGAGGGCATGTGCTAACTTTTTTTAAACAGGTGACACCAGCACAAATTCGTGAAGCTGAGAAAAACTTAAAGGTCATGGAAGCAATGATTGAAGCAATGACTCCTGGTTAGATTCAAATTACTTTAGTTCACAGAGCGTTTGGATATCTATTTAGAATGCAACAGACAGTGCATTAGTTTGAGGGAGATTGTTTTGGAACAAACATATATTTCATTCCCCTTCTTCCCGAACCTAATTTGCAGAGGAAAGAGAAAAACCAGAGCTGTTGGCAGAGTCCCCTGTAAGAAGGAAGAGGGTAGCAATGGATTCAGGGAAAACTGAGCAGCAGGTAGTCAATGGTGATCGTCTAATGCCAAATTAATCATTATTCATCACCGACACAACAGGCCTAAAAACACATGCCACTCTTTCCAGGTTAGCCAACTTGTAGCTCAATTATTCCAAATGCGAGTTCGGATGAAAAACTTGATGGGAGCCATGGAAGGAGGCTCCATCCCTGCATTGAGCAATCTTGAAGAATCACTTAAAGCTGATCAAAAGGTAATGCTATCCCGTTCCATTCTCTTTTCAATCTTCTTTTTGTTCTAGTTTTTTCCGGATTTCTTATCTGCTTGTCGTGTTAGCCACCTCCTGGTACTGCAAGGAGGAAAAAGCGAGCCGAGTCAAGAAGGCAATTCGTAGATTCAACAGCATCTCGACCTGGCCCTCGTGGTTTTGGTGGCAATTCGTGAGCGTGAATGATGAACTAGCCAACAATATGGAACAATACGGGATAGTAGCTAAACATTTATTCACAAATTCCTCGGAACTTAATTCTGATGCAGTTTAAGATTCTTGTAAGTTTTGGTTGTTGGTACAAGACCTTAATGAGTTTATTGTTCATCTGTGTTCGTAAGTTCTTGCAAATAGAGCAGGAAAAAATTGTACTATCAATTTCCAAAATAAATGATTCTTATGGCAGGCACTTCCAAAATCCTATGCCATGAAAATATAGGGAAATTAAAAAATCGAAGTTGGTCTTCTTCAAAGCATTTGATCAAACATGGAAGCAAATAACTCACTGATATAGGGGGTGCCAACAAGATGATCAAGCTTCTCTGCTTTTCAACCTCTTTGACACCACAAAAACAGCAGCAATCACGGCCACGGCCACCCCCGAAATGACAACTGCCGTCTTCCATGTTTTCATCTCGTCTTCTATCTTCGCTTCTGCCTCTTTCTAAATATCCAACAGAATAACATACAAGCCTCCAAATCAATCCACAGATCATCGAAAACATACCCAAAATCATAGATACGCTAATTGTTGTCATTAATATTCGAATGTAAATATGCATGATTTATGCAAGTTTAGTTAGGCCGACAAACTAGAGAATAAGAAAAGAACGCTAGTTCTGACTCGGATCATCCATCAATCCATAAAAAGGTTGACACAATCAAGAATGATAATAAACCAAATAATATTAATAAAAGAAAACTTAATATGCATAGAAACCTCAAGATTTTTGGCCTCTGCAATATTGGAAGATACGGGGTCGAGTGGGAACTCATGTATCTTAGAAGGGTGCAATTCTGCTTCCACATCTGATGCTGGGAAGGTAGATTCCGACTGGATGGTTTCATCAACAAAGCCAGATGAAGCCATATGGTTCCCTCTAGCCAGAATGGCCGGTGCAAAGTTGAAGGATTTAATTGAGAAGAAGAAGAGAGGTGTATAATAATACAAGGGGACAGGTGTGGGAAGATGAGGAGTCTGAAAGAATCTTTGGCTAAACTGCCACTCTCAACTTCCTCCCCCTGATTTCTGGCCCACGTAACTGTAGGAAATCTCACCTAACTATCATCTTCCTCGTGTTTGAGTCTGAACTGACCACTCTGTCCTCTTTATCTCTGTAGTCTGTACCACCTTGTGCCGTGTTGCAGCTTGTAGAAAATGTTTTTCGATTGAAGTGTCCATAGTCCATGTGATTGGAGATATGCTCGTGGGGAACATTATAGGAATTAAAACAAAAAAGTGTATGCGATGGTTGTCTTTGGCATCATTTACATGTTTGGAAGGATTGTAACCGAGTGAGGAAAACAAACTACAAGTGTTGGAGTGAACGCTTGAAGGAGTAGCACAACGTTCGTCCCCTTAACAACAATTAGGCAGAGATGTTATATGCTAGAGATGGAATTTGATTTTAAGCAGACTTTAAATTGAATGAGAAGATATATTGGTCACATATATCGAGTAGTTACATAGCACCCATCGCACCTGTGAACATTTATGTTATGTAACCAGTCTCCTTGAATCTTAACATGTTCCACATAGCTGGACGCAAGCTTGGTATTCATTATCTGCATAGAAGTATATAAAACTAAAATTTAAAACATCGCTATTAGCAAGAAAGCCACATTTAAAGTCATGGAGAATAACAAACCACGAAGATTACTCGATATATTTTCATCCACAGGGAGGCAACCGTCTTCTTCACTTGCGTTAGCATGCCCGCAATATATTTCACGCCAAAAACAAAGTTTTCACTGGAAAGGTCATATCCAGCACACAGAGAGAACAATATTTTTGTTGGATCGAACTATATACCTTGTTTGTGAGAAGTTAGCAAATGACTAGCTATTTGTCCAGTCATATAGAGAGGTTATTCAAAGGAAAAAATGAGCTTGCAAGTCCCTATCTTAGGAGCTCATGACCGTGCCAGATTAGCTAGTTGGCATGTTCTTCCTTGATCTCTTCCTTCTCTGGGAATAGGTCTTCCAATAATAGTATGCATCTGACCCAGTGGCAAGAGCAAGGGAGGGGTTTGGAAGCATTTTGTTGAACTTGAACCCGCTGCAGTAGTCACAGGTTCTCCAGGACCCTGAAAACAATATCGTGAATTAAGCCCGATGCTCAAAATGTCCACACTTGAATCACGACTAGCACCTAATGCAAGTCAATTACAGGAGTTTGATGAACTGCAGGGTAATACATAATTCGGTTTTCTGATATTTCATAGGGACTTTCTTATAAGATGTTTTTATAAAAAGTCTAGCATAGTTGCAGAAGAAAACGGGAAGAAACTAAGTTGGTGAACTGTCTCAACTGAGCTTAGTAATTGACAGATTGATTGAAGAACTCACTGCCACACCTTGCGAGCAAGCTTCTCCAGTTTTTCTTGGCCAGTTTTCTGAAGCCGAAGAAGAAATGCAAGTATATAGACTTTAAAGCAGTTGATACCGCACCATAAAATGTGATATTTCAATTAGACTCGACGAAGCAAGTGTGGGATATAAATTTGGCCCAGTTTGAGCCAAAACTAATCAAAATAAGTGTTTAAACATGCTAATGGATGATAAGAAAACATAGTTTCTTAATTATTTAGCATTTAAGTTTTCGTTTCTAATTCGAAGTGGAGCATTTAACATCACTTGTTTCCGATAATTTATTCAGCCAAAACAGTTGAGATGTAAGAGATAAGCTCTAATCCCTATTTGATGGATGGTGATAACCACTTTAAATACCTTTCTAAGTTTTAACGTTTATTAGAGCTCCTAATTATACTAGTTTTGTTTTTAATAATTTCATAGTTTTTTGCGCGTAGGAAGCGGTTGTAGTTTTCCACGCCATAGCCGCCGCGAGTGGAGCCGCTCGTTCTCGTCCACCCCTATTCTTCACCTTCCATGGCCGCGGTCGCCGGATTCCGGTCGGCCCCGCCGTTCCCGACGACGTCCGCCTCCGTCCCACGCAGCCGTCTTCATTCGTCGAGGGTCTCCGCGGAGTCCGGTGGTGGCTCGTCCTCGGCTACCTCCGTGGCCGTCGAGAACGAGGGGCTATCGGCCCCGCCCGTCATCACTCCCCCTCCCGATTTCAAGCCCCCCGAGCCGCGGCTATTCGCCGCCCGCCCGGACAAGATTTTCGACGTCTTTACGGCCTCGCTGCCCCTCTTCTTTCGCTTCGGAACTGGCGTTTTCTTGCAAGGGTGCGCTCTCTCTGTTGCTGCTATTTTTCTTTAATTACATTTTTTCGACTTTAATTTTGCATAGACTGTATTTATTTGGTTAAATTTTGCAGCAGTTGTAAGGAAAATGGGGGAATTTTTTTCCTACATTTATTGTAAGAAAATGAAGACAAAGTAGGAATAAACTTAACTAGAATACCAACTTATTTCTTATTTTTTTCACTATAAAAAATACCAGAAAATAAAAAACCGAGAGTTTACATAAATGGCTAAAATAATTTTACTATATGTAACGCGGTACACTCGAATAATATCTACAAAGATCATAATTGGGCTCTAATTCGTATGCTGTATTTCCAAATTTTGGCAGTTGAGTGTTTTGGCGTCACTGTATTGCTAATAGAAGTGCTTAATTTGTTTTTACATATATTGGGTTGTGTGTTCTCTCTGACATTCAGCTAGTTGGTGTTCTTCAGAAGCAAAATATTTGAGATATATTATGCCATGTGGTTGAAGTATGTTTGCCCTTGTGATACCATGAATTGGGGAAAATGGAGTGTTGCTATTTTTTTTTATCTTTTCAGGTATTCTGCATCTCTTGTGTCTGAATCCGATGTTCCACCAGGCGAATATGTCCTCAGCATTGCTGGTTATATACCTCTCCTTGCTACAAATTAAGGAATCTGTCAATATTTTATTTGCTAATTAGTCCTTTTTAAAATCCTATTTAGCCAAACAAACGGGGCAATTAGTTGCTGCAATCCAAATCTATTAGTCTAAGCTGTATGGTTTTTTTTTTTGTTACTTTCCTTATTAAAATTATATCTAACTTGTTAAGCTCTTGTTTGGTGGTTAAAAAATGTCTGTTTAGCTGAGATGCACTTGTTTAGAGATTTATAAACCTTACTGCACTTAGTGTGATCAATAAATGATACAATGGGCTTCTATATTGAATTATTTGAACTAGACTATGAGTAGTTCATAATTAGAGTATAGTTTATCCAAATATTTAGCTTATGAAGTGCTTCTCAGGCGTGATTATTGGCGTAGTTCATCACTTGCTATGATAAGGATGCCATATTTAAATTCAAACTAGCACTAGTATATGCGTCATGATAAAAGAGCGTCTGAAGAACCAATGAACTATTTCTCACAAGTTTGATTTTAAGAAGTATTTTTTAGTATTTTTTATTACCCTTTTTATTAGATGAGTACAAGCAGTTTCATGAGTGAGCACTTTTAGTTCTAAAATCTTCTCTTTATTTTAAAACATGTTATCTATTTTAATGTTGAGCAGGCTTGAAAATAAAAGAAACCTCAAGACTGGGCTCTAGACCAGAGAAACCCATTGAGATTTATGAATTTGAAAGGTATTTTGGCCCCACACATTATCTGTTCGTCATTTCCTGCCCTGCATTTGCCATTTATTGTCACCATGTCTGTTGTTACATAAACACCTAAAGAGACAAATCTGAACGGTGACTTGTTTTACTTGCCTGGAAAAAATGGGGGTTCACAATTCATGCTGGATGTTCAGCTGTCCCTTTTGTCGAAAGGTACCCATGTTCACTTTATGTTTCTTTTTTCTCTCCCTAATTCTTGTTGGCACAATATTTTGACTTTTAGATCGAATTTCAGGTTAGAGAGATTGTAAGTGTGTTGGATCTTGACGTCCTGTTTTACCCTTGCCCAAGAAATGGTCCCAATTTTCGTCCCAAAGTTGCTGAGATGGGTGGGAAGCAGCAATTTCCTTACATGGTACATGAACTATTCGGCTATGGTTTATTGAGGCACATTTTCCCTCGTGCTTGCTGAAGCATTTGTTTATGATTATGTGGTCTGAGAAAAAAAATTTCTATGATTCCTGTAAGGTGTTTTGATGTTTACTTGTCTCTGCACATGGTATGTGCTTTATACCTTGATGACAATTGTCTTATTCTTTTTATATGATGGTTGACCTTGAGTAGATGTAAATGACTTGCGGCAATTGGAGTGTATCTTTCTTCATGACGCCTTTTCTAGGTCCATGTATGGAATTTTATTATGAGATGTCGTTTTCTGTTCATAAATTGTTTTTTGCTTTACTAGGTGTGCTTGTGAAATTCTTTTCTCCTTTGCTGATAAATTAATTTTCTTCTAAATGTTTTTGTTTTACTAAACCGCATGTTTTGACCTATTACTGTTTTTGTTAAAGAGAGTAATTACTTTTTGTTTACAGGTGGACCCCAACACAGGAACAACAATGTATGAATCAGATGACATAATCAAGTATTTAGTTGAAAAATATGGTGAGCAATGTAACGATGATATATTTTTTTTATTTTATTTGTCTCCTCTGGTTACTTCCATCTATATGATTTAGAAAGCAACAAGTTTGCGACCCTCCATAATAATCTTGATTTTTCCATCATGATTAATGGTCATGGGAAAATGATGCATTTCCTTCATAACTGCTGTCCTAGTTGCTGTATATGAGTTTGTTTCAAACAATGGAATTTTTCTTTGTGAGAAAGTTAGTTAATCTTGAAAGCAAGGGAAATCCCCTTCTTTGCCGTGAGCCTGTCTTGAAATCTGAAGGACATTGTGAAGAAATGCAGATTATGCTTTGGGATGCTAATTGAGCGAATTTTCACTCGTTTTCATTTTCCTTCTCAATTGTTTAGTCTATGGAGTGGAAACTGTTGGTTTGGCTTTTGAGCAATTTCTTATATCTTGTTGTTATAGGTGATGGAACTACCCCTATCATGTTGTCCCTTGGGCTTTTTACGGTGAGCATTCTTTTATTAGTATGCTTTATGGCTATAGTGGAATAATATAGAATGTTTGAGGGTGGGGGATGGTGATGCAAACGTGGAAGGGAACTAGAGAAAAGATATTCTAGTTCAATGTTTTAGTTACAGTTTAATTCTCCTTTTCTTCTCTTTTGTTGAAGATTAAGAGAACCCTAGAGAAAAGATACAAGGTTATATCTATACTCTAGCCTATCCTAACTGGTTTGCATCATATGGAGAGGGGGGAGAGGGGGGGAGGGCATATACTTTTCTCCCCGAGTTCCCCCTAAGTCAATTTTTTTTATATCTTCATTGTGAAGGGAGACATGGCAGAAGAAAGGTAGCCCGGTGCACAAAGTTTCACACATTTGTGTGGTCTGAAGAGGGGTCAGACTACATGGGGTCTTCATTTTTGCTAGCAGCTGGTTGACTCTGTAACAACCTTATTCTGCGGTTACACACAACAACTGTTACTAGTTGCTCGGAGGCTCTCCTCTATTGTGAAGTGGGAAGTGCCTGGATAAATATTAAGTGGTTTCTTTTCCCAACCACTTAAGCTTTTAGGGAAGTTAGTAATGCACTAAAAATTTAAGATTGTGTAAGATCTAAATGACCTGAGTTTGTTCCTATTGGAAGAAAATTACCCGGAGGAGATTTGTGCAGTGTGTTTGCCCTTGTGTTAAAAGACAACAGGATGTCTGCAAGTGTGGGGGATTGCCAAAATAACTATGAAATGATACACTTATCTAGCTGTTTATGCTCTTAGGGAAGTGGAAAATTTTCATAATTAAAGGGTAGACTTATTTGTTTTGCAGGTTGTTGAAAATTTGGTAACAATGCATACTTACAATTATATTAGATTGATATTTTTTCTGCTCTGATTTTCTTTTTGTAGACTTTGACTGCTGGGTTTGGAATGATTGGTCGCATGGGGAGGGTAATATTTTTGTTGATGTGCTTTTTTGTTGTTTTTATCATCAGGTTGCACAATATTGTCTGTCATACTTATCACTCCTGCTCTAATGATTCTATTTTCAGGGCTCTTCTTATATTCCTTCAAAGCTTCCCCCAAAACCTCTTGAATTATGGGCATTTGAGGTTAGAGTTACTGAAGTCATCTCCAGTTATAGAATTAGGGAGTAATGAGTTTATGTTTCAATTTGAATCTTCGTTCTTCCTTAATACTGATATTTAAGCTACTAGCTGGCTGATGAGATAGCCTTTGATCTTGCAGCCTTCGCCCTTCTGCAAAATTCTTCGGGAAGTTTTAGTCGAGTTAGAATTACCACACATTCTCCACAGGTTGGTTAGATATCCATTTTACTAAATTTAGTTGTCCATTTCAATAGCTGATTGTTAAAGAAGTTTTCATCTATTGCCTCACATATTGTAACGACCCGCCCAATCCGGCCGGGGGTTACTCAAAAATATAAATGATGTAAAATAACATTCAAGAACATGAATCGTAATATGACAAATAATTCTAGAAAATTTATTAATCATGAAAATAAATCATGTTATGATAGCATGCATCAATACATAAAATAAATTAACTACTTGAGCATAAGGTCTTACAGTTTTCGATCATTTCCTAGTCACATTTATAACACAAGAAAATGAAAGGAAGTCTAATTTATTATCAATTTCCAAACCTAGGTTGGTAAAAGAACCACCAACCACACTTTTAATCCTCAGTCCGAAGTTGCTCACCTGCGGTTACAGAACCGCGTTAGTGATAAAATTACTAAGCCGTATAATTAAATGAAACAAGTCAATATAATCCTTATTGTTATTTCATATGTCTTTTAGTTGTTATGAGCCTATGCTGAGCTCTTATTATGCTGGGAGGGGTGGCTACCCCATCCAGCTATCATCCCATGCATGCGCACACACGCTATGTGGCCTACGACTTGTAGTTATCGATAATTGTCATTGACTCACACTCTCGGTATGACAAGTGCATAATGAGTCGTCTTACGCCACTGCGCCTTGTCACCTCTTTCGGCATGGGGCAGGTATTTTTACCTTTCAAGTAATTTAAAAGTGCGGCCCCGTGTCGGACTGAGTTAATTCCTTGACCCCGGTGGCACTAGGTGCATGGTGGTCGAATCTGGGCTCAGGCCGATCAGGGCTGCCAAAAAGGAAAAATACAACATTTTAAATAATTGTACATACCTGTATAGTTCGTAAGTGAACCCGCAACCCTGACTGACGATCCTAATTTGAACAATAACATAAAATTATACATAAGTATAATTTTATTTGAGTTGAAATGCATATAACTAAATGACTTAAATATATCATTATTAAAACTTGGCAACATAAAGCATACAACATTCAACAATAGTTATATTAAATTCTCAACATTTACAACAGATATAAGGAGATAATTAATTATTCATGTGACGTAATCATTTAAGTCATAATTTACATTTTAAATTAATTATTTAAAATCATGATTCACACTTATCTAATGATAAAATTATTATTAACTTACAAATAAATATTTAATTACTATTATTAGTATATTTTCCTTTGATACAATAATTACTTAACCAACGATCTTGATGATTTAGTTTACGATTTTAAATCTTTAACCATTATCATATTAATAGCAATTTAGTAAATACTAGTTACTATATTCATTAAATAAAAGCTTGGGTATACATATAATAATTTATTAACTTTTTTTATAAATTTTGAATATTAAATCGACTATTAATTATGTCGTTCTATTAAATGATTTAAAATAATTTGTATTATCCTAATATAATGATACTACTAATTTAAATTATTTTAAATTATTCAACTTAACAAAGGTTCAAACGTTATTAATTTTACTGCCTGCCACTAAAATTCAAGTGTGATGTGTCTTATACTATTGTATTTTAATAATCCATTTTTTCTAACATAATCGACTAATTATCAACATGACCAATTTTTATTAAACTTGTTAAATTAACCGATTAACCCCTTAACACCAATGATCTTCATATATGTCATGAAACAACACAACTTAATCAGCCATCCCTACCAGATGACCCCAAAATACAATGCGATGATAACGTAGGGATGATAAAAATCACAACAGCATTGGTCGCTGCTTGCAGCAACATGCACTGCACGCATGCAACATACGGTGGGCATGTTGTGCTTCCTTCACCAACATAAACTCAATCTAAATCATATAGAAACCTTGATTCCATACCACCACACAACGTAATAAACCATACTTTCAATTCTCAGCAATTAATTACCAGCCCTATGAACGTGAAACAAAAACAGCAGCCAAGATCACAAACCCTCCAAATTTTCAACAGATATCACAACAAAGAAAAACGGAAAGAAAGAATGAGAAAAGAAAAACAAAGAGGTAGATGAAAGAAATTTAAAGAGAAGGAAGGAACTAGGGAAGGAAGAAGATACCAGAGTGGGGAGGGGGATGAAGAAATTGACAATGATGATGAAGAGAAGAAGAAGTAGCGACGGCATATGGGTGGAGAAGGATGTCCATCACTAATATTTAACCGGATACAGATGCTACCTAACTCCTCTAAAATCTCCCATTGTAACTAAAATAAATTGACCAACGTTCTATCACTCCCAGACCGAGTCAAAGATTTTTGAACGTCAATTTTTTTTTTTTTACTATCTTTACACATATCGACAACTAAGATGGAATTTAGATGTATATAGAGGAGATAGATGAGCTTTTGGAAATAAAATTGACTTGTTAATGACAGGTCAATTTGACCTTTGGACCTCAAATTCCACGAGTTCATTTTTTTTGCTTTTGCTTTTCTACTATTGGTCCCGGCCATTTGTGAGGCTCACTGGTAAAAGTACATCACTGGTATAAGCACAAAAAATAGTCCTTTTTATCCACGTCAAGAAATTGAAAAAGCGAATGTTAAAAGTATTTCATTTTGCTTTGAAATTGAATAATTATAAATCGTATAATTGATGAGGATTCCAATTTATACTAGGTATCTTGTGATATGTTCTCTCGCCTTGGTGATCTATCGTTTATGGATTGAAATGTTAATGAAAATAATCATCATTAGGAGCTCTAACTTGCTACAATATTGCCGACTATGTGTTTTTTATAAATTCTGAAGCTAGCCTTGGAGATTGGTTCTTACTAAGTTTTCTGTTGCAGTTGTGGCCGTGGTAGCCCCAAACGACATATTCTTTACGAAAGAACGGGGCATTTTCAGGTTTCCTCAATTTTTTTTGTTGGCCTTGGCTATTTAATTGAATGCTGTCTGTAGCAAATTGCTATTTTCACTAGATTGAAGTCATGTCTTGAAACTCGAAACCATTGGCAGGTACCATATCTTGAAGACCCAAATACCGGAATAAAAATGTTCGAAAGTGCGGAAATAATTGATTACCTGAAATCAACTTACATGCAACCGCAACATAACATCTAGTACTGGATAGTGTAAGTACTTGCATGCCGTTTTACATATATTCATATATTGTACATCTGTAACAATATATTTCATATAAATCCTTGTAAGAAACCCGTGTGTTGGAAACAATTTTGGTTCTTCTCTGCAGCTGTAGTATTTTTTAGTATACTGTACAATTGATAAGTGAAATTATTCATTCCTTATCGTTGGAGATGTAGTTTGGAAAGTCGGACTAATATCTTTGGATACGTAGGGAGATATTGTTAACATATGTCCATCTCCAAGAAATAAAAGAGCAAAACTCGGATTACGTTTTTGTGTGGAGATAATTTTCAACTCTCCTGGTAATTGATTTTAATTCAATCCATCCGATAACGGGCACAAAATATCACTTTATCCGGATGTTAACGGCCATTGTTTGTTAGAAGCACTCCAAAATTAAATCAGGAAGACAAATAACGACCTCATCCTTCAGTTTAATACAAAAACAGGGAGGAGATGCTCAAATTAAGACTGGTCTAAAAATGGCTCCTAAGAGGAGTTGCCTGTTGCATCTTGTATACGCAGATTTATTTACCGCACACCTCCTTGTTGCAAAACAAGGATAGGAAACAAAGGTCGGAGAAGATGGCAATGGCGAAAACCAGATATGATGTTGCGCTTGGTCTTTTGGCATTGCTACTTCTCGCATTTGACGTTCATTCTGCTGGTAAGAGCATGCTATATATGTTAGCTATGCATATATCCCCACCATTTAAATACGGATATCGCCGTCTAATGGTTTTCACAATGAGTGCAGGTTGTCCCAGTGGAGAGATGCAATCTCCCATTGACATTTCAAGAAACATCTCATGGAACAAGCAGCTCCGGAGCTTGAGAAATGAATACAAGCCTGCCAAAGCTGTTCTCATCAATCACGACTATGGTGTTGAGGTACGTACGTACGTACTTGGGCTTTGGCATTTCCCCTTGATTTCAGCTTCTAAGGCTGAACATATTGGTTGAGATGCACCTTTCTGGTGTAAATTATTGTTGCACAGATAAAGATGGAGGTTGATGCCGGAGTGCTCATCGTCGACCATAAGAACTATTCCTTGTCTCATATGCTGTGGCGCACACCTGCCGAGCACACCGTTGACACTGTCCGGTAATCAATTGTCTCCATCTCTACAAGAAGTAAACATTTATATAAACATAGTAAATTCTCAAATCTTTGAAGTTTTTAGCGTTTATTTATATTTGAGTGATCAAAATTTAAAACAGACATCCCGCGGAGCTTCAACTGGTACACAACGCCGCCGACGGTGCAGTCTCCGTCCTCGCAATTCATTTCAAACTGGGCCAACCAGATCCTTTTGTCGGTCTGGTATGCAAGTCAACCGTAAAATTTGAGTTGAATGATGGGGCCAATATTTCAAGATATGTTGCAAGAAAACCATACATTTTGACGAAAGTTTAATGGGTTGTGTGTAGATGGAGAAGATGCTAAGGGAGATGGCCAAAGAAACCTGTGGAGCAGATGAAGAAGCTCACATTCCAATTGGCGTCTTGAGATCCAAATTTCTCAAACTGTACGCCCGGGACAAATACTTTAGGTACATGGGTTCTCTCACGGTTCCCCCATGCACTAAGAACGTCCTCTGGAACATCGTTTCGAAGGTCCCTCCTCTTAACATATATGTACTTCTTCCTGCAGATAATCTGTTTATTGATCAGTTGCTATATATATTGTTTTTATTTGCATTGACAAATTATTTCTCTTCTTAATAAAGGTGAGAGAGATTTCTAAGGAGCAGTTGGATGTGTTGAAAGCACCGTTGGATGTCAATAGTGTACTCGGAAACTCCATGTCATTCCCAACCCCAAATAGCCGACAAGTAGAAGCATTTTTTAGAGCTTGATATGATCGAGTGTCATGTCGAGGAATCATGCTCTTGACTCTTTTAGTCTAATTCTCCATTCATTATCTCTTGGGAGGTAAATGGTGTCACAAAAGGGCTATAGCATGGTGTAGTAGTTCATTAACAGGTTTTGATTAAACATTAATGAGCATTTGTAAATCTAGCAGTAGTCATGACTCGATGATGGCGTGGAAATTAGCAAAACTCTTAGTCATGTTAAAGTGTGCTTTGTTTGTAATAATATTATCATTATTGATATGGCATATTCACCGTTGGTTTTGAACAACTGCTACATGCAGCACTCCCTTATAATAGAGGTGGTCTGCTTGCCGGACCCGCTATCTCTAAGATTTTGCGAACAAAAGATAAAACAACAAATGCAAGGAATTAATTAACAAAAAAAAAATTCGTGATGAAAATTGCCCAACATTTTCTCAGAAAATAAAATCAAAACATTGTAATTAGAAAATTAAAGCCAAAAATTGTGATGTCATCATCACAGTTGATGTATGTCGCGCCTTGTTGACAGAAACTTACAAACATAAGCCAAGCATGAATATATGAGAAGATTTTCCCGAAAATCCAAATTCACCTTGATAAAAATTCATATGCCAAGAACGCGCAACTTCTCAAATCGACTTAATTTAAGCTTAAGAACCAAACAGAAGCAACAAAGTGATGCCCAGGTCGATAAATTAGATCAGGGCATCAACTACATTTCTAAAATCTCCGACGCGTGTGCAATGCAATTCTTATAGAACTCACCATTTTTTCCATATCAGGTAGCCCATTACTCGATCTTATAGATCATGCCACTCAAACAAGATATAAACGAACCCAAATAACTGCAGCCAAGTAACGGGGCTCACTCAAACGGCTTCTTGATCAGCAGCATGAGCTTATATGGACCCAAATCATAACATCATTAATCTAATTTCAACTTAATTATAATTACAAAACTGTTGAAATTTGATCTCTCACTGATGCTGTTGCATTGGAAGACGAAACTAGAAACAGCGCAGGCTTCGTTTTGAAACAAAAAAAAAAAAAAAAAAAGAAAGAAAGAAAAAAGAAAAAAAAAGTATAGAACTGCATGCACCGTAGTCGGCGTGCTTATAAGGGGCATAACTTGAGGAAGACCAACCTCATTTCGGCCCACTTTAACATTTTTTTGGCCCAACTAGAAACTCCATCTAGTATTTCATACGTACACGGCCCACCTATGTTCCTACAAGCCACCTCACACAGTCTTGGGCCCCACATCCTCCAAATCCCGATCGCCATCCACGGTCATCGCCGGCGGCATCGCCGCCGCCCGCCGCTGCCACACCGGGCTCCGGTCCGCCGTCCCTACCACATTGCCCGACCATGCCTCTGGCCGCCTCCCCGACGAGAACTTCTTCATCCCCCCAATCCCCGCCGCCGGCCCGATCGGCGCGCTCCGCGAAATCCATTTCGGCTCTTCTTCTTCTTCCTCTTCTCCGGCGGGAAACGCGGCCGCCGGGGTCTCCGGCTCGCTTTTCCTCGATCTTATGAGGCGGAATCGGAAAATGGCTACGATAGGTGACCAAAACCCCGATTTCTTCGCTGCAGGCGCCGGCTTCTTCCCCGAGTTTGCCCTCTTGCTTTTCTTCCGGTGGAGGCTTCGATCCCGAATTGACCGGACGCGGCCGATGCAGGTGACCTTCGGCGACCCCGGCTCTGCGATCGTCGGGACGACGGGCCTGCCCGACGACTTCGGGAGGAACCTCGAAATCGGCCGGCGGCTCCCGCCGCGGCGCAGGCGGCGGGAGAGCTCCCCGGAGTCGAGCAGCTTGGGAAAGACGAAGAAGGAGGCGGCACTCTTCTTGGCGCGGTGGGAGCTGGAGGCGGAGGCGGATGGCTGGAGGGCGGCGGCGGCGCTCAAACGGCCCCCGGCCTTGGTGGACTGGGTCCGATCGAAGAAGGCGTGGCCATGGGCGTTGAGCCAGTCGAGCCGGTCGCGAGCAGGTAGGCGAAACGACTCGGCAGGGATCTGATTGTCGTCGTCGCCGGCTGCGGTGGAGAGGTGGTCGGGGAAGAGGGACTCGCAGGCGATCTTGCCGTCGGAGGCGGCGCCGCCGCCGCTGCCGCAGCGAAGGAGCGTTTCGAGAGCAATGTGAGGCATCAAAGATTCGGACATGCAATCAATCAAGGTCAGGCGGTAAGTTTTTTTGGTTTGTGCCTACTTTCTGGCTTATTTAAATACACGCAAATCTAGTGGGGCTGTGCCATTAAAAAAATAATTAATATGCTAATTAATCTATAGTAAGAGTTAGACAATCATGAACTGTAGGGCGTAGCCGTGTCGATGAGCATAGTTAGAACATAGAAATTCTGGAAGCAGGGCAGGATGTCGTTATCGACGAGAGCTGTAGTTTTGGGACTCTAGAAAGTTGTTCGGATAAAATATAATGTTGTTGGTTACTTGTTTCTTTTCCCCAGAGTTTATTTGCCACTTGTTGACGTTATATTTTAGGATGGACTCGTCGGTGGGGGTGTGAGGGGCATGGGGAGTAGAATAACCAGGAGGGTGGAACACGATGGTTTGGATGTTGTTTGGGGAGTTTTTTTTTTTTTTTTGTGGGGGGAGGGGGGGAGGTGGTGGGGGTGGTTTTACGTCATAATTGTGATAATAATATTTGTAGCAATGGTAGTGCGTATGGGACTTTAGGGGAACATTGCCGTATGTATGCAGTGGAAAGGACAGTGGCATGCAACGCAATGTTACGTCTCATATCAGCAAGAGGATGTTACCTTCATCTCACTCAGCTAGAGGATGCTATCTTCAATCTTGGGATGATTAACTAAAGCCTCGGGTACTTAGAAAAGTCCAATAAGTTGAATAACCACCCCGTGAAACCATGAGCGTGTTTTCAGAGTGAAGATAAGCTAGCTAGCCGGTAACACTAGTGCTTCCAGATAGAAGAAAAACACTTAAAATCCAAATAATTTTATAAGGATATTTGGGCCTTGCTCAAAATGACTACCAACCTGTTAGTTCTTTTTACGAGGAGAAGGAGAATTTGTCCTGTGTAAGTGGAGAATTAAGCTACTCACACAATAAATATTCTCAAAGTCACAATTCTATCAATTTTAGATGTGAGATTATATTCTCAATGCTCCCTTGAAAGGCACTTATGCATTTAACAGGTGGTCAAGTATACATATAAATCCATTTTTTAATTTTAATTTTTATATTTCAACACAGCGGAGGTAAGCAAACCCTTAGGTTCTCAACACTACCAGCGAGTCCTATAAAGGTTGGGTAATCTCAATAGTACTCCCCGCTTTTGCTAGATGGTCAAGTAAATTGCAATATTTTTCACATTGCCTCTTGAGTCTTTTTATCTCTTTCTGAACTTTGGCCACTTTCTGCTGCCAATTGAACCTCTTTGCTTTGAAACAATGAAGGTGACTGAACCCATGATTTAATGACACTCATGTCATAAGAAGATTTAGGCATTATGTACGTAAATAGTTCAACTCTTAACATTTATAAGATCGCAACTCATTTATTTTGGATGTGAGATTATATTCTCAATAGTTTAGACACAATGCTATCTCCGAGTGCTCTATTTTGTAGGAGAAATACTCCGTATTTAGTAATTTTTGACTAATATTTTCTTTCAGCCCCCCACCTAGCTAGGAAAGCTGCTTTAAATATATTCTGAAAACAAATTAGTTGTATGTTTAAGTGTAAGACAGTGCTGTAAGACATGTAACATTGATTAGTAATTTTTGAGGTCATGTTCGTAATATTAATTTATCGACTCCTACTTGTAAAATTGCCGGAAATTTATTGTTTTGAATAATGAGCTAGGCCTAATTCCGCCGCTCATAACAAGTGATATTATTGCACTCGCTTTCTTTTTTTCCCAAGGCAACATAGTGGGTAAGTTAACGGTCACTGGGCAAGAGTAATTGTATGTGTCGCCATTATTTAAGGACCGGGATGTTGTCTTATTAGAAGAAAAAAATGAATGAAGGAGAAGCATCGAAATGTAGGGTGGTCAGCAATTGCGAGCCGTCATCGATTTTTATCTATATATTTGTTTATATACGACCTCGAGCAGCGTCCGCAAGCAGCGTCGTCGAAGCCTTTCTCCTCGTGCGTTTGACTGGTATGATCGCGTCGCCGCTCTCTACTACGTGCTGTCGTGTTCTTCCTTGATTCAATCAGAAACTTCCTTCGCATTATTTAGCTCTAGTTCGCTAATTGAACCTGCTGGTCCTCAAAATTCCCAGCACCGCCAGTTGGCTTGGAATATGGTAAACTAAGTTCTGGAGATTAGTACGGTTGCCACCGTACATATGTTATGACACATTATGACAATCGCAGATGTAAGTCTGATTGATACCTCGGAAACAAGTGTTTTTAAGTCTTGAAAGATGGTCGATCGTCTCTCCTTGTCCAACCTTCAAAGAGTCGACCTCTTTGGGGCCCGGTATCAGCTGCAAGTTTACATCTCTGGATCCACTAATAAATGAAACCTTGATCTTGATTTATTTACTACGGGGCAATGATAATTTCGTCTAGAACATGGAGGAATAAAGATTGAATTGCTTTTTTTGTTCTTCTACAGTGGAAAAAAATCACAACTTGTCACCTGCCACGTATGATTGTGGCTAGTCGCAAATTCGCAATGGCAGGCGTCACTCCGTATTCCGTACTTTCCAGAAAACTAATGATGACGTGACGCAGCCATGCAGATAGAAACTTGCTGGGAGTCGAGCCAATTATTGGTGGCGCTAACGTAACTGCTGATGTATGTTTTAAATTTTAGCTGAGCATATTAATAATGAAATTTATCCGAATTCAAGATGATCTTGAAATAGCTTACTTTGTATTTATTGAAGATTAGTTGTAGTATTTAAGATTTTCTTACTGAACACTGAGTTTTATGTTTTAAAACTATATATTTTTAATTATTTTGTTATATTATTGCATGCCAACCAAATTAATAATAGATTAAAATGTTGTTCTCATTAAAATTTAATATCGAGCTAAGCAGAGCTGTGAATTTCCCTTGCCATAAAATCACCACCTGCAAGGATTAGAAGCCCACGAAGCCGTACTGCTGTATTTTGATATAGCTAGTGTTCTAGCAAATCTCGAACCCCGTTTGTGGCTGAAATGCAAGTCTATGCCATTCAAATTGTTCCCTTAATCTCCCTCGCTTAAGTTAAATTAGATTACACCAGACCACAAATGCCAAATCTTGACATCTGCTCTCTATAGTTTAGTTACCTTTCATAATTCGTATCAATGGCCAATGGGTGTTACTATTAGGTTTTAGCAAACTTGACAAAATATATGTAATGCGCTATATTTTAAAAAATGAGAGATTTTAATTCTTTAATTAGTTTTTTTTTTCAGTACATCATACTTGAGGAAAGTGCGTATAAATAAAAGTCAACAAGGCAAGTAGGGTGGGCTTAAAGCCCAAATCATTAGAACTCGAAGATAAATGAACAGAATTCTAGAGCCGCAAAAGTCTAAGATGAATTTCTAAATGAGCGTTTCCAGTCAGCACCCTGCACCACCAAAGAGTATGAAAGCAAGCTAAAAGAGCAAGTATGAGCCAACACCATATTTTCATTGCAATCACCTGTTTCAACCAAAGTCTATGCAAAAAGGTATTAAACATAAGAACATAGCAAAATTCCAACAAGCAATTACTCTTTACCGTCAACCAAAATATTCACAAGATGCAATTGAGATAGAAAATATAGCTATCATGATCAATGTTAAAGACTAGCATACAAGTTTCTCATTCAGCATCGTCGCCGGATTTTAAAGCTTTCTTGTTCAAGCTACGGGTCATGATATATCCCCGCAATCATTCCAACATATAACTGTTCCATGCCATAATCACCCTAAAAGCAGACACTTGTGCCATCTTTCGATCAAAATCACTAGCAGAACGTAGCTGTGCAATCTGGAAAATATTCTCATATGCTGGACCACCATTGATATGCAGTAGGTTTGCAAGTATAAGGGTAAAGAACCTGCAGTTCTTTGTTTGTAAAACACTAAGAAAGGAACTATCAAATATTGTGGCAAACTTCCACATTTCACAAGGTCCTGTCTTCTCCGTTTGTTTGAGCAAGTTCTTGAATACATGTGCTAGAGCATCCAATTCTACCTCAACTGATGCCAATGCATTCAACCAAGTCATTAGCATCCTGTTACTAACTGTCATCACTTTCATACATTCCATAAACAGTTTATAAGGATGTAACCTACTATGGACAACATAAATCCTGTACAAAAAGTCCTTAAGACTGGCTCCTTCAGTATTTGCTTCACCTGCATATAGTAGTTGATAGAATGTGTGCTTGATTCTCTCACTACTATGAAATTGCATTCTGATTGTTCTGATTGTGTCCAAGTCTGGATGGAAGCCTGCAAATGGTAGAGCATTGATGTAGAATTTTTTGAACCTCTCGGCCAAGCAATCTTTTATTTTGGTGTAATGTTCTGCCCTTTTTGTGTACAGTCGCAGGTAACTAGCAGCTAAATAACAAAATCCTCTGGCCAGTACGGAAATTTTATCTTCATCATCAGCTCCAACCAAAATCGCCATACCGGTGGTTGGGGTTATAACTTTTCTCTTCTTCTTTTTACTGTATGAAACTCTTACCTTCTTCGATTCTTCTTCATAGTATCTTACTTCATCTGCTAAATCTCTGAGTTCAACCGGTATCTCTCCAAAGAATCTTTTGCCATTATAGTCTTTAAGATATCAACAGACCGATGGCAGTACAAGACTCTACTCCAGTTTTGATCTGATTGAACACATCTTCTCCAAGCTTTATGATCTCTTCATCCTCCATTCTTGCTAAATAGTGAGATGGTCTTTTGCCTGGTTGAAAATCATGCCATGTACTTGATTCAACAACTTTTCCAGATAGTTGTTTCCCTTTGGAGGACCCGTTCAAATGCTCTCCATATTCATATGCCACAGCTTTCCCTCGAGAGTTTTCAATCTGTCTGGGATATGAACTAGATGGTTTGTCCTCTGGTTTATGAATATCCTCCACTATTCTTGAGATTTGAGCTTCCAATATGAGATTGGAAAATGAGTTTTCAATATCCAAGCTCAAAGCTTGCATATCTGAACTAGATGTTTTGTCCTCTAGCTTTCCAAAAGAACCATTCGTCTTATCTGACAGACTACACATGTTAGACGACTATTTCGTTTAGGAATCTGTACAGGAAAGACAGGGATATAACATAGTCAATTTGTTGCGATGGTTTTAAGCGGAGAAGATGAAAAAACAAACACGGATGCAATTGGACAAATAATGATATGAAATTACAATAAAAAGTACGATATTTATAGGAGATGAAAGTAAAATAGAGCATTTCTGACAATTTCTCTATGAACAGTTTCAATACTACACATTAGAGAGAGAAAAAAATTGAATTGAGTTTTAGACACAAATATCTGCATGCATTCGGAGGCTTCAATCCACTCACGGGAACGTCAATTAAAGCCAGCAAATAGATGAGAAATCAATACCTCCAAAAGCTAGGAACAGTAAGCGAGCACTGGGCAGCACCTGAATCACGACATACTTGTGATGCAACAAAAAAACCACAAGGATGCAAAAAAAAAAACGAAGAAGGAATGAAAGGGACGAAGAAATTGTAGGAAAATGAAATTGTGATGGCCGTCGAGTTTGGAACAGATTCTCTCCAAGAAGTTGAGAAGGGGAAAGTGTTCTGCTAAATCATAACAACTTTTTTCCAGCTCCGTTTAGCTCACCCTCCATGTTTGAACGATATTCCTTTCCGCCGTGTTCCGTCTACGTCCCGCTCTCGCCCCCTCCCTGCCCTTGGTCCGGGTCGAGTTTTTTCATGATCAGGACCTACTCGTTTCTTTATTGGGTAATGAGTGAAACTAATAAAGTTGTTCATCAAATACGTGCCATTAAGAATTTAAGATTGAATTTCCCGAGTAGGCGAAGTCAAAGCATCAATGAGAATCATAAATGAATAGCATTTTGGGAGGAGTGAAGTAATCAGTTCTGTTATTTCCAAGGCTGAGCTGAGTTTCGAGTTAAACAAAAGAATATCTCTTCGTCATTCTATGGTGTTTCTATCTACCCATAAAATAAAATTTTATCCCTTGTCAACAAGGATAGGTGTCAACATTTTGCGCTCTCGCTGATTGAGATTGAAGTAGAGCATCCGGGGTGAAAACTAGAACTTGTCATTTTCTACCACGTTAGTAATTCCTTCACCAGTTCGACCCTCACTAGAGTATTGACAGCTTGCGAATTACGATTGATATTGGTTAACCATTTTTTACACGGCCTTGCAATGAGCAAGTGATAGAGATCAAATGAAGACGTACTTTTCATCATTGCAATGGCCATTCATGTGATCTCATGGCCTAGACTGAGTTGACAAGTTGAGAACAAAATTAAGCAAGAGGAAGATAGATTACTCGAGCTCTTTCACGACCTTAATTCCCATGGAAGTGGCTATTCCGATGATGGACTTGCAAATAGATTCCAATGACATGTACTGGCAATAAGGATCAGACTGCTTCACCTTGGCTATCTCGTAAACATGCTTCATGGTTATTGAAGATGCAACAGTGTGGCCAGTCCTGCTAGAACCAGATTCTATCGCTGCTGCCTTCTTTAGGTATCAAGTAACGGACGGGGATTTAACCGTGAACTCAAAAGTGTTAGTCTTTGAAAGCTGCGATAAATACTGCCATGGGAGTTTCAGGTTTGTACTTCTGATTTCGGACATTGAAGTCTTTGCAGAAGGCCATGAGGTTGAGCCGGTACTGCCCCAAGGCAGGTCCCACTGGAGGTGCTGGACGAGCAGCACCAGCTGGGACTATAAGTCTGATCGTGGCAGCATCTGGGCAGCGAGCTAAGATCTCTTTCACATTGGACATATTGGGAGAGAAACTGTTTCTTTCTAAGTTTTAAATGCTCGCTACTACGTCCAAGTTCTTGTTAATTCCTGTCATAAAAAGAAGCTGGAGCTATCAAAATCGCTTAGTCATAGGCAGTAATGTGTAGATGCACAACCTTGTCAACTAGGGCTTTCAGGAAATAATTTTAACTTCCAAATCCAAATAGGCACATACATATCATTGAACAGAAGGTGGCAATGTGATAAATTAAAACACAACATATAACATGACAATGTACAACACATTCATTCAGGACATTTTAGCTCACAATCGTTGGAAAGTTGGACGACAAATGAAGTGTATCAATAACCAGGACTCTAGACAAGCAGAGAGAGCAACATCCATGATTTGCAAATATAATCTGAAATAACAAATAGATTTTATCAAAGATGGATGGCAAACAAATTTGTCATTACAATCATAGGACTTCAAAATGTTATGTGAGGCTGAAATGAAGAAAAGCAAGTCCAGGTAAAATAACCGTCTAGAATACCGAACATAATAGGCCATTTCTCTAATTTTTCAAAGCAAATAGATATCAATGAATGGTACAGGGTTATTGCAACTATGGAAGCGTACTTAATTGGAACTACCTGATGTTCCTGTTATCTTCTGTGACAATATTAGTACCTTACACCTTACTATCAACCCAGTCTTACATTCAAAATTAAAACAACAAAGCTAGTCTTCCATTATTTAAAAAAACAACTAGCCATGAAAGTGCTTGAAATAAGATATAATATCCCCATCAGTATCAAAGACAGCTAATATGCTGATACATGAGTTGACAGCATCTGCATTCACAAAAAGTATTTAGCCAAGCTTGCAACTTCCAGATCCACAGCTTGAGGGAGGGCATTGAGGATGATGGTATTGAAGCTCAAGACAATTATTATAATTAAGTAGTTTCAAGAGAGATGTAAATGAAAAAAAGTCTCAACTCTCATTTTCATATCAAGCATGATTGAGAGCTGATTGAATAAATGCTTCGAACACGAGAAGGTTGCAGTACAAGTAACAGCATACTGCCTTAATAAAATCACTCTACCAGTAGGTAGAATCGAATGCTAAGATGAAAAAGACAAACATTTATCAAAGATTTATAAGAATCGATCAATGCTAAGATGAAGAAACCTACCAAGATCAAACGGCAGATCGACGCCGATGTGCAGAGATTGGAGCTTTTTGTCGCCCATGGTGAGACCTCCACACCCTCAGACGCTCCACAAGGACGTCCCTCTAGAGCCTAGGGGTTTTTATCGGTAGTTTCGTTTTAAAAGTTCGTTACGAAAATACCCCCGTCGTCATCCCCGCCTGATATTTGTCGATCGCCGACTAGCGCCGATCCCATTTCGCCGGCGAGTCGGGGATCGGGTCGATGGCGGTGAGGGCTTCGATCTTGCGCTTCCCGGTCGATCCCGACGCCCAGGAGGCGGCCGGCCTGCTATGGGAGATCACAGTGACGCCGTTCGCCGCCGTCGACGAGCTCGGGAACCCGCCGGGCGCCGGCGCTGGCGGCGACGTCCTCCCCCGGTGCGAGAACTGCTGGGCCTACTTCAACACCTACTGCGAGCTCGAGCAGTGGTCGTGGACCTGCACCATCTGCGGCACCCTCAACGGCCTCACTACCCAGACGATCGCCCGCTACTCCCGCCCCGACGACGTCCCCGAGCTCTGCTCCTCTTTCGTCGACCTCGAGCTAACAGGTTATTGATTTTTCTTTTTTGCTTTTTTGTTTTTATTTTTTATAATTAGATAGTACACTGTTTGAACCTGACATTGTTCGATGTGTTGATGCGAAGAGGATGGATACGGCGGCGGCGAGGTAACGCAGGCTTGTCCCGTCTATGTTGCAGCAGTCGACCTTTCATGTGTGATTTTTCTGTTTTGAAACTTGGTTATATGTCTCAATTCAGCTCATTTGTGTTTTGAGATTAACTGTAGATCGAGGGTTTGATGTCTGTGCATGCTAGTATTGAATTTGATTTGTTTGATTCGCCCGCCAGATCTAGCTGCCCCGTAAATGGCTATGCTGTGAATGATTTTGGTTGATCCAATGTTTATGTGTTGTCATTTGATTCGAGCTCTACATTCTACTTTTTAGAGTGGAGAATCCTTTGGTGTTTTTAGCTAAAGCAGAAATGGTGATGTAAATACTTTATTTGATGCTCTTGTTATTACTAGCTGTTTGCCTGCTATAGTTGTTCTTTGTGTGGGATATCTTAACTATTAGATCCATTTATTATTATTGGGATTCATTTTCTGTTACTTACGTGATTATACGCTCTAGGGGTACTTTTATACAAAACTCAGGAATTGTGTCTCACGCAAAAAGGATATCACTCAGTGACTTTTCTTTTGTGCCTTCATTGAATATTTCCTCTTATTCACTAAATGAATAGTGTCAAACTTGTTTGTGAAATGATAACATTTTGTTGAGATTTGAAAAATGCTTCTATGGTTTCTTATAGTTTTTGTTGTGACTTCAATCTTGTGACAATGAAATGTCTTCTTTTATGTAGTGATGCTTCATTGTTTCTATATAGTTTCTGCTATGAATTCAATCTTGCAACAATCCCAATTTATTTTATGAATATGCTATTTCAGATTTTGTTAGTCGCAACTACACCTATTTGTCATGTTCTCTATGGATTCAGTGCATAAAAACGAACTTCTACTGGCCTTTGGTTTGTAATGTCTTTTTCCTTTGATTTGTAGCGTCTGAAGAATTTTTGGAGCTTATCAAAAGTGCTCTCCTGGCTGCTCTTGAGGGTGCGGGGAAAAGATTCTTGAAATTGCAGTTAGTCCTTTCTAATGTTTTACCTGGTGGACTATTATCTGTATTTATATCTTTTATTTTTCAATAATGACTGGTCTTACACCTGGGCCACTCTTTGGGCTGATGACCTTCAGTCATAAGATCGGACTGTATGATGTTCAAGGACCTGTAGCAGTTGTGAAGAATATTTTCATTCCACCAGATGCGGAGGATGCTATGCCAGTGCTTTCTTTCCTGGCTCCTGTATGTTACTGACTGGTATCAATGGCTATATCCCCATTCCCAATTTAACAATATGCTGTCTGTAATAATTGTTCATAATTTGGCTAAGTGGTTTTATTGTTTGTTCTGAAATAGGTCGAAGCATGTAAAGATCACATAGCTGCTGCTCTAGACACTTTGAAACCCACTACCTCTTGGGAAAGAGCTACAGGTGCTGGGCAAGGCTCTCATGGTGTGTTGCTAGGTGGTCGTGGCTTTGGAGTTGCAATGGAAGCATTATTTAATTACCTCGGATCAGAATATGGGAATATTTATGCTCTTGGTATGTCGTAATATTGTCAGCAGCGTGTCAACTCATTTGGGAACCATATGCTTCAACTTGATTTTTCATATGAACTGTATTCAGCTAGAGTATTTACCTTTTTGTCTGGGCCTCCTGACTATGGATCTGGTCAGTTGGATACAAGGTGCTATGGTGAGCAATATGCAAGCAAGGGAGAAGATGCAGATAGGGCATTGCTGCCAGAGCAGATTCCATTTTATAAACAACTGGTAAATGCCTTAATCCTCTGTAATTGCAAGTAAAAGACAAGTGGATTGGTACTACTTGGTGGTTTTCTCATAGCATATTAAACTGATCAACATCTCCAGGCCACTGTTGCTGTTCAATCTGGTGTTTGTGTTGACTTATTTGCTATTACCAATGAATATACGGATTTAGCATCATTGAAGTTCTTGAGCATTGAAAGTGGGGGCTCATTGTATTTGTACTCCAGTACTTGTTGATTCAACCCTTCCTCAAGATATGTAAGTTTGGTACTTGGTTCATGAATCCAGTTCCATCAACATGTTGATTGCACCTTATATGCTTATTGATTTTAAACTAATTTTGTACTGCTTATCGGAAAATGTAGTAAATTGTGAGATATATTTCAGCTACTTAGAAGTTATGACGTTGTCTGGATGTTCAATTCAAACTTGAATTGATGGATTATGTTTCCCTTATATTGACGGGCCAAAAAAAGTGTTCCTATGAAGAAATATGACAAATTGTATATTTATGGCCTCAAATGGATAAGAGGAAATCTAATATGTACATTAATTATATCATGGATGTAGGAAAAGAAAATACAAAGTGAAATGGTTGATACAGTGGTGTGGTGTTGGTTATCATGAAGGCTTATTATTGAGGATTAATTCCCGTCAAATGGAAGAAATGGGGAAAATTTTGGATGAGAGGGAGAAATCAAAGACATGCCATGTGATATCCCCCAAATTAGTCTTTTATCTAATATTTACTTGGTAAGATCTGATATATTAGTGGAGATGGACTATAAATCTTTAACTTGGATTAGCGATTTTGAAAGAATGAATTAGGTTTATCAATTCGCACTTAGGCCGGATAATCTGCCAACAATGATATATCATTGGCAATTCAAGCATTTATGTGTTTGAGCCCTTGATCAACTAAAAAATGACAATGTCAACCATAGAAGATGATGTGTTATCCTAATAATAACCAAGAGAGACAAAAAAAAATCCAGAAAATTAATATGTAATTAGTACTTGTTGCAGTATTTAAATTTGCACAACTTGGGTAAAATAATGACATCACTTGTACTTTACATGTAATTTTATCTGGTTAAGATGGAGTTGATACAATTAGACATGACACTTATGAATTGAATATTGTGGTTGACAATATGATCAATGTTCTCAAGCATAGACTTGGTTTTCCGTTAATCATTTGACATTTTCTAGAGAAATAAGAGATGCTTTATTTAATCATTAGTTCCTGCTACAGGTACCGTATGTTGACCCGTCCATATGCCTTTGGATGTATATCGAGATTGAGGACATCTTCTGAGTTCAAACCACGTAGCTCTGTATGTAGTTTTATTTGTTTTTCTTTTTTCTTTCTATGAGAAGCTTTTGACATAAAGAAATGTAAAATGTATTTTTTTACAGTACTATCATTGCACATCTATGCTGATTGTAAGGTTATTACATTTTATGTATGTTTATTTGTCGTAAAAGGATATGTTTCATTGTGGTCATCTTCTTCCATCTACAGTATGGACATTTCTTTCCAGACCCTCAATATGAGAATGTTCAGCACATTATTTGTTGTGATTCGTATGCTACATATGCGTATGACTTCGAATTAATTCAGTTGGATTTTCTAGGTAAAGAAATCTTTTGGGCATGGCCTAATATTGATCCATTTGAAGATAGTTGTGCAGTTATAGTGCTATATGTGGTTATTGTTGCTGGCATACGGATCCACCTGTCCTACAGATTGCTTCCCAATATAGTATTGTTGTGCCACATGAAGAAACTTTTTGTATACCTGCTGGCAAGTATGTTCTTTGCTATGCTTATATATGTAATTTTGTTGTACAAGGCTGCTGTTAAGTTTTGTATGACTAAAACAAGAAGGATTTTCTTATTTTTATTCATTTTATGAGGTTTAATTGATACTGAGATCTACTAAATTTATAGATTTAGTTCGTTATTGGTTTTATGGATTTGATTATTTCTTGATTTTTTTTTTTGCCTGCATTTTGGAAGTTGGTATATAAATTCCTGCAAAAATGTTTGGTTCAATCCTCTTAGTGATTCTTCCAATTCATGTTGTTTGTCTTGCTATTTAACAAGGGCCAATTGTCACTTTTGTTTAGCTGTCTTTTCGCTGATGTCTGTATACTGAAATTTTTTGCTGAACTTTTGAGATTGGGGTAAAGCTCTTTCACTGTTTCATTCTTCACATTTTGATATAAACATTACTCATTTTGCCTGGTTCAAAAGAGTGACAACCATAATTGTTGATTGCTTTGTAGGACAATTCCTCAGAATAGTTCATCACCTGTTGTGATCTGATGATATAAAAGAACTTGACTTACATGTTCCGAGCAGGTCAAAGTAACTTGTCCAAAGAAGATTGAGGATACGGACTGTCCAGTATTCCATTGCAGCAAATGTCTATGAACTATATGATAGTGTGGATCCTGAAGTAGTTTTTTCAATTCTTGTCCACAAGGTTGCTTTAGTTCTGTTCATTATTACCATTTGTTTTTATGATTTGCATTGAATCATTCTCTACTTGCTGAGGCTTTCACTGTAGGTTATCCAAATTTTTGGATTCCACTCTTTTGATGGGATGATTGCATCATATCAGAGCTATATGTAAAATGAAAGCCATTAATCTTATCAATTATCATTTACTTTACCTATGGAAAAATAGATTATTATTATATTGAAATTTGAGATAGGAACTGATCGGCTAGCTTATTGTATCTTCCTAACAACTTAATAACAAACACAAATTTAAATTAAAACTGCCAGATGGCTAGGGCAGACTGGTTGATATTTATTCATCAATGACCAAATGAAAGGAAGAAATTTTTATTCATCAAACTGTACTTGTTACAATGACTCGGCATGCCCAATCTAGAAGTATAGGTGGATGCTTCCAGTTGATTCTGGGAAATTCTTGTCTGTTTTCTGGATCTGTCCCATTCCTAGTGAATCTGAAAATTACAACTAGGCATCAAAAAACATTTATTTATAAAATATCCTATAGTGCACCAGGGAACTTTGGAAAACTCCTGGCTAATCAGACAAAATTAAAAAATCCTTATCAGCACCATATCGACATCTAATATGGAAAACAAGCTATTCACCCTCATGCTGATTATTTTAGAAAATGTGATATTGTCCAGGTCATCTCAGCTTCTTTGGAGGAAGGCATAAGGGAGGGAAGGATGTTGCTTCATGATTGGCTAGTTATTCTTACAGCTCAATGCAATGAAGCATATAAATAAGTCATTTTGAAAATGGAACATCCTCATGTCGAATTGATGTAGCCTTCTCACAATGCCCTCAACTACAACCTTTGCCGAGGCTTGTGTTTGCTATGTTGAGGAGTCCTCTTCTCTGTTTGCATGAAGAAGGTGTTCATCCTGATTTTTGGATATATCTCCAATGTCTTTTAAGGTAAATTTTCTATTTGTGAATGTGAGTATGCATGATTTCTGTATGTAACATATTAACTTCTTAAAGTTAATGCGTTACAGAACTTCTTGCAAATTATAACCAAGTTGTCTACTGGCTTGCTGTAATTTCTTAGGAAGTTATGAAATTTATTTTTAATGCAGTGCTCTGGATCCTGGTTCTCTTCACCGTGCTGTATATCCAGTCTTGGCATCATACTCTACACCTGATAAACAAGAATATCCACGGCATTCATTGAGTCGAGCAGCTCTGATTACCAGTGGAAGTCCAATATTTTTTCTTGATGCCTTCACAAATCTTATTGTGTACTATTCTTCAACAGCTGATCCTTCCCTTCCCTTCCCTCCTCCACAAGATTGTAAGTATTTTTTTTGCCTGTATTCTTTCATCCATTTTGTGTATCCCGAAACTAAAACCATCATGCATATGATGTAGTTGCTAGAATCACCCTTGTTTTTCTCATACACCATGTTTTAGCAAAACACATATTTGTCTTGGGACAAGTTTTTGCCACCGTCTTCATCTTTAATCTTTGTGGGCAATAGGTCTTTTATAGCTCAAGTGAAGCGATTTGTCTGTCTTGCATTTTTCCAACTGTAATCACCATAGTTTATGAGGGCAATGTGATTAAACATCTTTGACGGTGGTGTTGAGGTGGCATCCTCATTTTCTATTCTTGACATCATCAAAACCGGCATTGACGTAGAAATAATGTTTCAAGGGGACAATACTTTTTTCATACTATAGCCAAATGCCAATACTCACGAAATATTTTCATCAAGCAATTCAGTAAACCCCTTGGTTCTTGATTATAATCATTTTTAATTTTCAGTTGTTGGCCATAGAAATTATCTATTTAATTTCTGATTGAATGTGGGAACTTAAACATATGAGCTGATTGTCTTCTGTGATTATGTTATGTTTTCTCTTATTGAGACAAAAATGCAGTCTTCTAATGCAGATATTTTCTCCTTCAGGTCTGTTGAGGACTACCATGAACAAGGTAAAACAAGAGAGGAGTATCACTCCAAAACTTACATTTATTCGTGGTGGTGAAGATGATACCACTGCATTTGAAAATTCTCATTGAGGAGCAAGATGTCGATGGAACTGGGTTGACAAGTGTCATTGGCTTTGTTTCGTTTCTTGAGGAAATAAATCAGCAAGTCCTCGAATATACAAGATGAAAGAAAGAGCAGAGCTATGTAGGGGATTTTTTAATTTTACCTTTTCGTAATTATACACATTCAAAGGGAGATAGATAGGTGCTGATGGAACAAAAAATCATTTTGGAGACTCTAGGGTTCGTGATAAATTGTTTAGACCATTCTTTGTTTTAGCTTTTTTGTGGCAATAAATTTACAATAACCATTTTGAGTCATTTAAAATTGTTTTCTTCCTCTTCTTTTTTCTTTTTTATTTAAAACATTGAGTTGGATAACTTAATGCATTTAGTACAAAGTTGTACAAACATGATGCAACCATAAAGGTTCCCAAATTCCTAGATCATCAGCATGTTTTAGTTAAACATGACTTCAACAACGGAAGCACATTTTGGGTGCTTATCTTACAATTAATAAACCTTGATTCTTGGAAACATTTTTCTCCGATTTGGCAACATGGCCGACGAAAAGAGTATTAATATGGAATTACCAAGCTAAAACGTAAGGACCTCGCACATTTTTCAGCCAAATCAACAATAAATTACATGGTATTCTTCTTGGCATTTTATATCACTTGATTTGAGTAAAATAATAGTATCTTTCATAATTTTCTTTCTACGCCACATGTGGAAGAGACAAGCGAGCAAGGCAAACTATCATCTATGTGTAACAAACACTAAATGATTGAACCCCAAAAAAAAAAAACAGAAGAAGAAGAAGATTGAGCCACTTCTATATTCCTGTGCGAGCATTATGTGCATACTTCTTCCTCTTATTAACTTGCGGTCCTCTTGTGTACGGATGCTTTCTACATACCCTGGCTCCCACCTATCTTTGATTTGAGCTCGAATTGAATGAGTCAATTCGAGTTTGTTCGAACGGTTATCACTCTTACTCATTCTCGGAACACGGTGCACTGTTCAAAACAATCGGGCTTCTGTTAGTTATTGACGATGGGATGATTGAATAGTTTGAACTGTCTCTTAAGTGCTACTAATTGAGCATGTCAGGCTGTGATTATTTAGTCTTCGGTTCAAATCAACTCATTTTGAACTCGGATTCTTTTTACATACCCTGGCTCCCACCTATCTTTGATTTGAGCTCGAATTGAATGAGTCAATTCGAGTTTGTTCGAACGGTTAGCACTCTTACTCATTCTCGGAACACGGTGCACTCTGCAAAACAATCGGGCTTCTGTTACTTATTGACGATGGGATGATTGAATAGTTTGAACCGTCTCTTAAGTGCTACTAATTGAGCATGTCAGGCTGTGATTATTTAGTCTTCGGTTCGAATCAACTCATTTTGAACTCGGATTCCGTGTATTGAGTTTGTTGGGTTAATCCCACATCCCTTCGGGCCCCAAAAGTGGCTTGTAATAGTTCATGGGCCTCTCTTAATCCAAAAGCTAGCTTAAGAATTGAGGCTTTCCCATTAGCCTATATACAAGTTAAGGCTTTCTCATTAGCTTATATACAAGTCACCGGTTACCTCCAAATGGGATGTGGGATTAACCCAACAATTCTCCCCTTCACACCACATGCGGAGGCAACATGTCTTGATGAGGTTCCAGATAACACCAATTCGGACCAACTTCGGACCAACCGACAAATCGATAGACAAACTCGGACCGACCGATAAATTATGTGGCTAATTGATGCAACACCAACACCAAAACCAACCTTGGCTCTGATACCACTTGTTGGGCCCTTCGGGCCTCAAAAGTGACTTGCAACAGGTTTACGAGCCTATCTTGATCCAAAAGCTAGCTTAAAGATTAAGGTTTTCCCATTAGCCTATATACAAGTCACCGGTTGCCTCCAAATGGGATGTGAGATTAACCCAACAGAGTTTCAGTAGAGGAAGTGTCTGAGGCAACTAGACTCGATTCAATTATAATTCGAGCTCAACTCAAATTTGACTCGTAGATCGGATAAAACTCGACTCAGTTGGTATAATATATAATATCGAGTTTAATATATTAATGTATAATGTTGAATTTAATACATTAATTTTGGTATTAATTGTGATAAATATTTATTTTATTTACACTATTATAATAATGAATACTTTAACCATTACTATAAAAGAAGGCTTAATATTTGGACAATTGTTATGGTTATACCATAAATTTGGATGATTGTTGTGGTTATAACATAAAGGGGGTTATGGGTTCAAATTTCCGTTAAAAAGATGATATTAACTTTTTCTTTATCTCACTCTGAGTATTGGCACGTCACTTGGCAAATCACAACTCACCATTTCCTATTTTATATAAATTGTTCTACTTCACTTATAATGAATCATTTAAGAGTTGATTTTGAGCTTTTAAAATTTTGGGTTTAGGGTTTGGTTTCAACTGTGTTTTAAGTTGAAGGCATAAAAACTGACTGAGTTAATCTCGAACATCTACACTCAAAACTCATTTTATCTAAAGTCGAGATCGAGCAATCCTCGAGCTTTTTGAGTTGAACTCAAGCATATGTCCAGTTTGACTCGTTCACTCATTTAACGCTTTTACGTTTGTATTATAACCTAAATTTCGTCAACAATTTTTATATAATTAATTAATGTAAAAAAAGCTTACTTCGAAAAAAAAAAGTTTGGATGACTGCCGAGTTGCCATTACCGAGGAGGCCTGCATGCAAAGGTTGACACTTGACAATATGTATTTTCACTATGCAAAACATAATTTTTTTGGTTTTTTGAAAGTAGCTTCATGAATCATGCATGTCATTCTTCATGATCTAGTGCCACAGTATGAATTCAAACTCTTACGAATTCTCTCTTCAATTTACATCAGCTTATTTATCAAAATGCCACTCACCTGTCATTTATCTTCACATCAGATTTCGCTTAATATACTTCAAGCTCTTTCATGTTAAAAACATTTGGGTAAACAAGGAGTTTGCACATGAAAGGTATTTATGAATCAAAGGTGTTTCATCATGTCAAAAAAATGCATGTTAGATCCTTCGTTTTTCTTTTTTAGTCTGTTGTAAATAATATGTAAATAATTTGGAAGACCTCTTGTTGGGGATTATTCACATGACATTTTCATTCTATCACTAACCCACTAAATTAAAGTGATTTTCATGTTATGCAGATAATTCATATGACATCTTTTATCGGTCAACCTACAATGTGAATCTGAGGATCCTACTTATTTTAAGTTCTAGCCCACAAGATTATGACCACTGCTGTGTTGGGTTAATCCCACATCTCATTTGGAGGCAACCGGTGACTTGTATATAGGCTAACGAGAAAGTCTTAATTCTTAAACTAGCTTTTGGATTAAGAGAGGCCCATGAACCTGTTGCAAGTCACTTTTGGGGCTCGAAGGGCCCAACAAGTGGTATCAGAGCCAAGGTTGGTTTTGGTGTTGGTGTTGCCTCAATTAGCCATACAATTTGTCGGTCGGTCCGAGTTTGTGTCTTTCGATTTGTCGGTCGGTCCGAAGTTGGCCCGAATTGGTGTCATCTGGAACCTCACCAA
>JAVDBV010084023.1:0-10897 GCA_032619315.1 Piper longum | reverse complement strand
TCACGCACTTCTAAACGGGCGGGGTTCAAACGACCCAAAGAACCATTGTCTCCCCTCAAGTCTACGGGGACTCATAGTGAGGTTCAACACGTGTCTCGTCCGCTCTTCAGTGGTGTGTGACCTGTCGTCCCGTACCGATTTGTAGTACTAATCTTGACTCACATGACTACTACTGCTGTGGTAGACTCTCAAGCAAGGTTATCAATCAAGATGAGCATACATTGGTATCGCTCCATCTGATCAGCATGGTCTGTTCTCTCTGAAATCCCTATCTACATCATTCTCAAGCTGGGGTGAGATTTGTCATCGTAACATCGATCCGCCAATATCGACCTGCACTATAAACCCTAATCAGTACCGTGAAGGTACTTCCACTCTCAGGGCAAGGTTCAATCCTATGTCTCAAGGTAAGGACCTAATCATACTAGCGAAGCATAAGGGAATCACTATTTCCCTAGAGGACACTCCCTTTCTGAAACCTCTATCTATGCCTCATAATCTAATACCTGTCTAACTCATCGTGTTGGCTGGCTACTAGTTGAATGGGCTAAACTGCGTATATGCCCATCAACTAATCATCTGATATGAATATGCTAGTTGTGGGTCCATGGATGCACTATTGTGTTGTCTGAACAACATGATCATTATGACTATCCCATCTAGGGGTCATACTATCATGTTCTGACTCTGTCCACATGCATCCATATAAGACTGTCACTAATTATGTCTGATTGGCTTATCTTGCAATATCCATCTGATCTAATGGTGTCGGGTCAAGACAATGATTGCAAGAGGACTTTAAAATCTTATCCTATGTCATCTCATCAAAATAACTACAACTTTCTGAACTCTCCTCTGTTCTACTGATGCCACTGTAACCATGCTTCATTCCTCCACTTGACCCTACTAAGCTCTAACTAATCTACTCGGTCGGCGGATGAGCAATGCACGAACGGCGGTAGTGGGTTCTCGGTCGGTGGTAGTGCATCTTGGTCGGCGGTCGTGTAATTCGGTCGGCGGTCGTGCACACAGTCGGCGGTTGTATAACTCGGACGGTGGTTGCGCACTCGATTGGCGGTTATGCACTTGGTTGGTGGTTGTACATCTCGATCGGTGGTTGTACATTCTATTTGAAACTCTGCTATCTAAATGCTAAGAATCTAATCCTAATCATATACATCATAATCCACTACTCTCCCTGACATGTCATCTTCTATGTATCTGTTTCCTTAGAGGTAGTTGCTAACCTCTACGCTCATGTTGTCCAACATGAGTGTCTGATTTGGAGGGGTTTTGATCATGGTGCTGACACGTACCATGGTGACCTATGCTGGACCCACACTAGTCTCCTAAAATCTGGAGTGGCTGCTCCTCACAACGCTAACTAGTCCTCAATGACAACCGCTAATCTGGTAGCTTATTTCTAGTGGAATCCTATCAAATATCGGATCCCGTAAGAAGTGGTGGTCCTGATCTTTTCCCCGTCACATTATGGTCTCTATCTCACTACTCACCCTCATTCATTACCATATTCTGGAAGTGGTCCGTATCGGGTCATCTGCCTAAATCCATATCCCTACCCCATCTACTTCCATGATTCCTTTGGCACAATCCCTAAGGATTGTCCAAGGCAGTTGGTGGTCCATGTCATAAGCCACTAACTAGCCCATATCTCTGTACTTTAGGCTCTTTACTATTGCACTCTTCCCTCAAGTTCTATACTTCAAACTCCTACCCACAATATGCACCACGTCCCATGGAAGTAGGACTAATGTGGTGACATGTAAAAGGTAGACACCTGATCAACATCCAATTTAGTCTCAGCTGACTGAACATGTAGATGTCACGACTAATCTAAATCTCTCATGCGATGGGAAAAATTAGTAGGTCTCTAATTCCATCACGACATGCCTATCAGATTCCTACTGACATCTATTGACATCCAAACCTGGTATAAGATGTGATCCTATACCCATTCTACCTCTGCTAGTACTACAACATACCCTCCTCACATCTAACTGAGCAACAATCCAATAGCCTGCTGGAAACCAATGTCAATAGCTTGTCAGCTTGTCAAAGGCTTGTTCCTCTTATTTCCGATCCAACCTGGAAATACTATTATGCGTCTAGCATCTGATAAAATCTACATGTAGGAAAAGGATAAAAACATACCTGCCAGCTTGACTCGGAGCAGTCTTTGCACACACATCACCTAAAATAGTATCTTGCATCTTAATCAACCGAGAGTGGCTCTCATACCAATTCTGTAACACTCCAAATCCGGTTCACCCTCGTGAACCAAACCCTCATGAACCAAACCGGTTAGGTCGGCTAACCTGAACCCAACTCGTGCGGATCCAATCTCGGCGTCTTAAGATGAAGACACGACTCATCATACATGAATGAATGTTTAGAATCCTAACATGGTACTACATGGATGACAAGCAAATTAAATCACACACCAATACACTTTGGATAAAATTAATGAAAATCCTAAAATATAACGGACAGTTTCCCCTAAAAATGCAATTAGGGGTCACCCTGTCACAACCACACATACTATATATATACATACATATAGCACATCAGTGTTCACACATAAGTCCAATCTACTGTATCTGCATCTTGGGTCTCAGCCCACCTGTACATCATTCATGTTTCTCATCATATCTTACCATCATGTCTTAGCACTTTATCAGATCATCATGTTTTTCATTACCTCACATCATTTCAAATATAATAAAAGCATAAACAAAATATTAGACATTCAGTCATCGAATACATGAGTGTGCAAAAGACCTCATTGCTCCTCCGTCCAGGCTGGCACTTCCATCTCATAGTCGTCACCTACATATAGTACAAAACCGTCATTAACGAGCGTTGCTGGTTCAAAATATAACTAATAATAAACTGGCTATGAGAGCAAACTCTCATATGAAATAAAAATCTATATACTCCTAGTGAACTCTCTTAAGGGCATCTACTGAGAAGCCACTGGGAAGTAGCCCGGTAGCATCCCGAACTGTCTGAACTGAACTGCTACTGCTGATGCCGCTCTCGGCATTTTCTTACATCATTTTCTGATCTAAAATCCTAAGCCCTCTCCTTACCTCCATATTTCTCTAGGCCTTGAGCACGAAGGCCGAGTACTCTCAGGGCTGCGTCTATCGGCCGAATAGGGGCCGTATAGGGTACTATTGGAACCGTCTCGACGACCCCGATACATCTGCAGTGTCAGCGTGGCCAACGGAGGCGGCGGCTCACCGAAAAATGGCGAAAACAGTCGCGGTGATGGGTGGCTAAATCCGGCCAGTCTAGGCTGTGATCGGCGGCGCTCTCGTCGGGGAAGGTGGCTGGGGGGTCGATGACGACGAGGCCACCATTGGACGGCGACGGCGATGGTCGCTGGCTCCGACATCGGCGATGTGAACGCTCACGAGCGCGGCGCTAGACGCGGCGATCCCTGGCGTCGCGGCGACGTATAGCGACCGGAGTCGGTCGGCGGCCGGGCGGCACCAGCAGCAGTGGCGGGGGCCACTCAAAGGGCGGCTAGGGTTGTGTGAAGGAGGAGAAGGTGGTGTCGGGGTAAGGAAATTTGGTTGGATGGCAAACTAGTAAATAATACTTGACTCGACTCCGTCTCGAGTCAAAATAATTATTTACTCGTAATAAGTTCTAAAAGAAATCCAGAAAAATCGGAAAAAATCACATAAAATAAAATAAACACCAAAACATCATAATGACATGCTCTATAACTATCAACCCACCCAAAATGCCCGTAAACGGCCTAAAACTATTTCTACGATCAATCTGCATAAAAATAAAAATTGTACTGCAGACTTCCATATATTTTGATAACTCATTCTTTTCTGCTATATTCATGACGTTATCATCATATACTTGAGTACACATGACCCCTCATAGCTCATACACGCGACTAGCGTCGGCTCAGTACACGTGTTCTGAAACATACTCGACTAAAAAATAATGGTTGAACCAACTGGTTCTAAATATAAAACCCTAACTCGAATCGTGGGTTTTACATTTAATGAGTCGACTCAACCCAGCCCGAACTCGCTATATTTATAACTCAACTCGATAACTCGATACTTACAACTTGATTTGATTCGATAACAAATAAATCAATCATGAGCTCTATTAAACTCGGATCGAATCGACTCGATTCAAACTCGGCTCGTGACACAAATGACTCATAATTCGAATAGGCTCGACTCGGTAATTGCTCTCCTTCCTATGACGCTTCATATACTCTCTTTAAAGTTCAACCAAAACAATTTAATTGGCATGCCTCAAATCATTCCCAATGTACCTATTTGACAGCTTTAAACACTAATAACGAGCTATAATAATGTTTTAAAACTTAAAAACTACAAGCATAAATATTACAAATGATATCATATTACATGAAGATATATCCATCAAGCTATTTAAAACTAGTTTTGGCCTCTAAGAGAATTTAGACCGTCCCTCTTTCAAAAGAAAAAAAGTTTGGATCTTGAAACAGGTATGACTTTGGTCTCTTCCTGATTTTGATCTTCATACTGTGGTCTCTTTCTGATTTTGGTCTTCATACATTCATTGGCATCTAAGTGTAATTGTTGTTTATTCTTTTTCACTTTTTTTAAATGTAGTTTCATTGTTTTCTCGTAGTGTATGCCATCTTGTTTTCATATATTAGAAAAATAAGTAATAACTAACCATAGCAAAAAAAGAAAACAAAGTAGTAAAAGCTAGTAAAGAAAATGCATAAATTACTTGCACATGATTGACACAAGTAGAAAATCTAGAAGAAAAGTATTGATTCACTAGTAGCAAATAGCAATCAAGCATAGCATGATAGCCTTTCTACAATTTTAGAGAATAAAGAAAACACTTACCATAAGTGCATATATGTCGACATAGCATGTGCCATTTTTTCTTCCACTTCTTGTGAAAATATTGCTATGCATGGTTTTTTTGTATAAAAGACAACATTGTATAGATCACGATTGGTATTCAAAAGCTGTTCAAATTAGATAGACTTACATTTATGAATCTCTAGATGATAAAAGTTAACAGGCTAAATATTTCCCCAAAAAGGTAAAATACAACACGTCACCTCACATGTAGATATTCATACATCTTCAAGGAGACACTGTTTTACTCCACAAATTCTCTAAGAAATAAAGAATAAACAGAGAAGGCCTTAAAGAAATATATAAAGAAGAAACTCTGCACTACCTAACAACCAAAAAGCGACCCTTACCTGTCAGGATGAGTGTTCCTGTAAAGCTCAACAGAGTCTACAACAGAGAATATCTAAGAAACCAATAATTTATCTGTATTAGTATTAGTGCAAATGATACGACCTTAGATTCATTAAGCATATTTAGATATTGGAAAGGCTGTAACATTAAACATTATCAAAGTGCATCTAAAATAAAGTTGCAAGCGTGTAATGAAGAATATCATTTGAGCGAAGACCAAAAAAAAAACTTGAGTACTAACCAATAACAACTAAGAAACTAATTACAAAACTCGAATACTTTAAATTGGTGAAAGAATAAAACAATTCTTAACAAGAAACCAAATATAAAATTTGAGCTTGAGTAGTTTCAACCTTCATCCTTACATTAAAATATCATTACAATTCATATTTTGTCTATTGCTTGTGTTTATAGCCTTTGAGAAATAGATGGACCTTATTTATTTACTACTCATTCTATCATATTTTTTTTGTGATGATTAAATACATGTACATTTATAATCAAATATTAAAAATGGTCATGATATCATTAGTCAAGTATGATTTAACTTATTCTAAATTAAGTAAAACATGACATATAACTTCTAGTTTGAGTTTTGAAATGACTTATCTAGCAAGACAAAATGGCTTCAATTGTTCCTCCACCAATTGAGACTTTGCATACAAATGATGTTGCCATCATTATAGAGTCAAACAACATAGTTGAAGAGGTCTCACAAAAAAAGAAACTAGAAGGATAACAGCCAAGATTGCAGTCCAAAATATGGGAGGAATTGAGGAAAGTGACACTACCAATTGGTGAGGTAAAGATTGAATGCCCTTATTGTCATATATTGTACAAACAGTAGTACTTTAAAGAGGCACCTAAATTCTTGTATGAAACATGCTAAAATAGAAAAAAAGTTAGTAGAAAACAACAATTGAGTGTATTCCAGAAGAAGAAAAAGCTTTTTCAATCTCTAATCACAAGTATGATAAAGATAGAGTTAGAAGGGTGCTTGCTAAATTAATTATTGTTGATGAGAAGCCATTCATCTCAGTGGAAAGTAAATTGTTTAACTTATATAGTAAAGCATTATAGCCAAGGCATGAAAAATGGTCAAGACACTCTGTTAAGACAGGATGCATGATAATTTATGCCGAAGAAAAGGAAAAATTGAAGAAGGAGCTAAAAGGAGTAAAACTTGTGTGTTTGACTACAGATGCATGGACTTCAAGAAGAACAAAAGCCTACATAACACTCACAACTCATTATGTTTCCAAAAATTGGAAGTTGCTGAAAAGAATTCTAAATTTTCATTATTTCCCTCCACCTCATAGTCGTCAAACTATGGCAAACATGATCACCAAATTTTTGAGAGAATAGGGATTAGAACATAAGGTTTTCACTATAACAGTAGATAATGCCTCGTCCAATGATAGCATGGTGAAGATATTAAAACAAAGCTTGATAAGGAGTGGCCACTTACAGTTGTCTCAAATATTTCATGTAAGGTGTTGTGCTCATGTGCTTAATTTGGTTGTGCAGTGTGGTTTGGAACACATTAAAACCTTTATTCATGACATTAGAGAATCTTTTATATACATCAATAGTTCTACAAGTAGGAAGAGTGAATTTGAAGCTTCACTAGCACAATATGGGTTTGCAAGTAAAAAGAAGCTAGTTTTGGATGTTTCAACAAGATGGAACTCAACCTATCATATGCTTAGAGCTGCAAAAGAGGTTATGTATCGACCCGGCCCAAAGTGCAATGTAATGGGACTAAGTCATTTCTTTAAAATAGTTAACCCAAGTTAAAGATCTATAGTCCATTCCCACTTATAAACAAGATCTTAGCCCGGTAGGTATTAGATGTAGGACTAAATTGAGGGATCTCACAATCCACCCACTTTAGGAGATTTTGTCCCCGAAATTCCTACACTTGGCTTGTTACTAGCCCCAACCCATGACCTTTTGGTTCATGACTCACAGCCTAGCCAACATCCCTACACTTGGCCTGTTACTAGCCCCAACCCATGACCTTTTTGGTCTGTGACCGGAAACCTAGCCAATGTCCTTAGTCCAACCCACCATCTAATATGGAACCAGGTTGGCTCTAATACTATTTGTAATGACTCGGCCCAAAGTGGCACATAATGGGCCTAAGTCATTTTTTTAAAATGGTTAACCTAAATTAAAGATCTATAGTCTATTCCCACTTATAAATAGGATCTTAGCCCGGTAGATATTAGATGTGGGAATAAAATGAGGGATCTCATAGGTTAAACCAGCCTTCAAACATTATGAAGAAACAAATAGTAACTACAAATGGTTTCCAACTGATGAAGAATGGGACAAATATGAAGATATTGAGGAACTCTTAAAAAAGTTTTGCTTGGCACAGGAATAAAATACCCAACTAGTAATCTCTTCTTGCCGGTAAGATGGAAGGTGGAGCCAACTCTACATAAAACTCTTGGTCCTGGCAGATTATACATGAAAGAAATGATTGAATTCATGAAAGAAAAATTTAATAAATATTGGAGTGAATGCAATACTGTTCTGGCAATTGCTAATATTTTAGATCCTAGATGCAAGCTAATGGTGGTGGCATACTATTTTCCATTACTATATTCAGCAGATGAGGCTGAAAGGAAGTTGGACCATGTGAAAGGTACAATGAAGACAATTTATGAACATTATGAAATCAAAATGAAAGCATCAAAAGATTTAGATGAGCCAACAATTAAAAGACAAAAAGCTAGTAGTAGCAGTTCATTCAGCATTTTAGATGATGATGCATAATAACTTATTTGTGGCAAATTATGAGAAGAATAAGGAATCAACTAAATCTGAACTAGATAACTATTTGGAAGATTCCGCTATCAAAGTTTCAAGTGGAAATGAGTTCGATGTCCTAGAATGTTGCAAGAATAATGAAATAAAGTACAAAGCACTATCAACTATGGTCAGAGACATACTCTCCATCCCTCCCTCAACTGTGGCTTCGGAATCAGCATTTAGTACTGGTGGAAGGCTCATCAGTGACGTTCGCAGAGGTTCAATCCAAAAACAGGAGAAGCATTGATATGTACACAAGATTAGTTGCGCCCGTTTTATGATTCAAATGAAGCAAATGAAGAAAATGAAAATGACGAAGAGTAAGATTCAATTTATACATACTCAATCTCATATTTTGAAGTGTTAATGTGCTCTTATTTTTAAGGTTTATAAGTTTTATTTGCAGGTGAATTTAACAAGTTTTATTTGCAGGTGAACAATTAGAATCTATTTTGATTCAACTTACATTTATATTAATAAATAGTCCATAGAATTGATCACTTTCTAATACATGCAATGTGCTCTTTGACAATCTAAGATCCTAATGTCTATTTTGGCTTTTGTTTATTTATGTTGGACATGTTTTTTGCTTAATGTTATCTTGTACTTGGTAGTCTATTTTGGATTTTTCCATAAACAAGTTCTCATATATTAGATTTTGCAGTGAATTCAGTTTGCAATATTCTCCATGGTTATATTATATATGTAAAACCCGTGATTCGAGTCACGGTTTTATAGTCGTTAGCATATCGGTTTAGCCGTCGGTTCGAGTTGAGTGTATTTCAAAACACGTGTACTGAGCCGATGCCGGTCGCATGTATGAGGTATGAGGGGTCATGTGTACTCGAATATGTGATGATAACATCACGAATGAGCAGAGAATGAGTTATCAGAATATATGAGAGTATATAGTTGATGATTTTAGATTTCTTTATTTTGTGACCGTAGAAATAGTTTTAGGCCGTTTACCGCTTTAGGAGGCGTTATGGGCCAGTTTGGATGGGTTATTAGTTATAGAGCATGCTATTTGGATGTTGTGTGTTTTATTTTATTTTATGAGATTTTTTCCGATTTTTTTAATTTTTTTAGGCTTTATTACTCGTTAGTTATTATTCTTGACTCGAGACGGAATCGAGTCAAGTTTTATTTACGAGTTTGCCATCCAACCTTTTCTTTTCTCCCCTAACACCTTTCTCTTCCAAACCCTAGTGCCGCCCCCCCTTTGTCGCCGCCGCCGTCACACTCGGCACCGCCCGGCCGCCAACCGGCACCGCTCCGCCCCACCACGACGTCGGCGTGTCTCCCCGACCTGCCCCGGCCACTGTCCAGCCGTTGCGACGCGGGATCGCCGCGCCTAGCGCGGAGACCGTGCCACGATTGTGTCGCTGATTCCGTCGCCGCTGCCGTCCAGTGGTGGCCTCGTCGTCGTCGACCCCCCAGTCACCTTCCCCGACCAGAGCGCCGCCAATCACTATCCTGGCCAGCCAGATTTAGCCACCCACTGCCGCCGCTCTATTTTTGGCATTTTCCGGCGATTTACCGCCTCCGTCGGCTGCGTTGACACTACAGACACGTCGGGCTCACCGAGACGGTTCCGATGGTACCCTATACGGCTCCGATCCAGCCAGTAGGCGCCACCGGCAACTCTCGCCGGGAAATCGCCGGAAAGTGGCCGGAAAACCACTGAACCCGCCCAAAAACCACTGGAACTCGCCGGAAAACCGGAATTGGTGGAATTCGCTGGAATTCACCAGATCTTCCGCCGAGTTCATCCAGTCGAAGTTGATCGAGCTTCGGACACTGTCGAGCATCGAATTCGAGGTTTGAGATGCACGCACGCCGTAACCCTAGTCGTCGCCGATTGCAAACGCAAGGTATAATTACCTCTTATCTTAATTTGATTAGTTATAATTGATGATTGTTAGTACAATATGCTAAGATTGAGTAGTAGTTATGATTAATGATTGATTAATTGATAATGAGGTGATTAAACCCTGATGAGTGATAAGTGACATGATGTGATTGAGTATGAGATGAACAACTAAGTGATCTAATGAGATAGATCGAGGATGAGCATGATAAATGGCTAGGATGTAATTTAGGAAAATATAATAAAATTAGAATGAATATGAGGACTTAGAATTATTATATTAATGATTATTGATTTGCTTGATTGATGATGATTACATTTTGTGTGATAATTAGGACTAGTTTGATGCATCATTTAGTTAGTGGGCGTCAGCTTTTAGATTTGATGTGTAGGTGCGAAGTAGGAGCTCGCCGCCTAGGCGCGTGGACACGCTTGGAGCTTCTTCCAGGTCCGTTTAGGACTCATCTCTGTTTTTACGCTATATTCCATCGTAGGTTTGATTTTTTACTTACAGGACGAGTTAAGTGGTGTTTTATTGGATCCCACTTATCTCGGGTCATTTAGCCAAACAGTTTTCCGAGATTAATAACCCTCGAGGATGAGATCCCTCGAGTATGTTTTCGAAAACAAGATTCACCACAAGTTGCCTTCGAGCCTATTATATTAAATTCCCTACCCAGGCCTATATATATAGTTTTCATGTTTTCAGTGAGAGGTGGAAAGAGGGAGGCGGCCATGGCTTCAGACAAGGCATGTGTTCGTCTACGGGTTGATGTTGGGGAGGACCCCCTTCATCCCGAGGGATCCTGTTAACTCTGCATTTGAGTTCCTCACACCTGGAGAACGTGGAGGTTTACGGGTACTATTTAGTACAGCGCATATCATGACTTATGGTTCAAAGGGTACTGAAGGCGACTGCCTGAGAGTACTCGGCCTTCGG
>JAVDBV010084019.1:0-19475 GCA_032619315.1 Piper longum | reverse complement strand
CAGAGCGGCAACTAGCTTAGCCCCCCTTGGCTGAGAAGCCCGTAACTATTTTTTTGTAAAAAATATTTTTTACCTTTAAATATTAATTTAATTTTTTAAACAATGCAAATACAATACATGCACTTATAAATAATTTAATGAGGTAGAAATTTAACAATGGAAACATTTGCACATTTTTGTAAGAATAAAACAGAAGACCGGAATCGCAACTATCAATGGGCAGGCCAAAAATTACAACCGATCTTTACTGAAACACACAATTTACAAACAGATCATCAAGTCTGCATGATTTGTTTGTAAGATTACAGAAACTTGCTAACAGATCATCATATACTTTCATCAGTGCACCCTTCTGGAAAGCAATTAGGACAAATTACTGGTGTTGCAGCCATCTTACGGTTTCTCTTGTATGAGTTGGATGACTTAGAAATTGTAATCTGGTCGACATTGGTTTTTTTAAATATTTCTTCCTGTTATTCATACATCATTAATCCTTTCAATCAATTTTGATAATTTTGATTGCTTTGTTATTTGATATACAGTTAGGCATTTATTCACTACTGAAATTGATAGTTAATGTTCAAAAACCATCGATCACCAAATTAATGTAACTTGCGAAATACAGTTGATTGAGTCGTAGCTCTAGCTATGAGTGCTATAGACAGTGTGACGAGGTGGAGCTACTCTAAGACGAATTTTCAACGTTTTTTTAGAGCCTATCGATAACGATAATTTAGGTCATGTACATAAATGGTAATACATCTTCCATTCATGTTCATTTTTATTAGGTCTTATAGCCAAGCCTTAAAAGCTTAACCTTACTGGTATGTCCCAGCTATTCTTGGTTTACTCAACAGAAAAAAAAAATTATTGGGTATATAGCACATGATAAGAAGACTTGCTCATGTAAAAGAAAACATACTTCACTTTCAGAGTCATAAAAATGCATTGGCTACAGATTGTCAACGAATTTTCCTGCCCAGTTGAGCACTTGATTGAAGTCTCCTCTCGCAGAGCTCTTATTAATTCATACCACGGAACCAAGAAAACATGATCTAATCGATACGAGCAAATAATCGAAAGCAAGACCACTCAATATTTTATTTGTTTATAATTTAAGATGGTTGAGTGCTTGCACAAACTTCATTGGCACCTCTCAGTGGCCGTTCATCAAAGTGTAGCCATTGATTGCAACAGCAGCATTAGCCTTCTCTGCAGCATGCTTCGTGTAATAGCGCCTGTACATCGAATCCACTTTGGCGAGGTAATATGTGCCCGGCAACAGTAAGCTCCGATCTGCGCTTGTTTCGAAATCCTTGGTTCCATAGCGATGCTCCATTAGCTTCATGTTTTCGACAAATTTTTCAGGTGATAACTGCGAACAAGAAGGTTGTAATGATGAAGGGATAATATGAACAGGCACTCGATTTACCTAAATATCTACAAAGTAGGAAGTAGAGAAGGTAGAAATGAAATACTTACCACATGCCTAGAGCTCAGCTTGTTATCAACATTCAGTACACTCACAATATTTGATAAACTGAATAAATGGTTTCCATCATTCAGTTTAAATGAAAACATTGTGGACGATAGTCCACTACCATACGAGAACATCACTATGCGCTTTCCATCCTGTTATAACTTGAGTGAGTAAATACAACTCCATATTCGATTTCACTGATACTTGAATCGTCAGCATAATAGTAGCATTTTGTAGGCAAAGATTGACAACTAGATGTCTGTAATTACCAGGGAACTATGCTTGTTATGGAGAACAGAGGCCAATGCAGCATAGAGAGATGCAGTGTACATATTTCCAACTTGCTTTGGTAAAAGCGTTGATGGTTGAACCTTCTCCTCGTATAAATGTTTAGCTGCTTGTTGGGAAGCCTGTGTTAACAATTATGAGGTAATCATTTAACTTTTCAAACCAGATTGTGAACAATCAAGTGTTGAAAGCCACACGGGTGCAAGAATACACTGCAAATGCTGGGTTGAATACCTTTTCAAGATCACGACTCTGGTAACTTTCATCACCAGATAAGGATATAAAGGGAGCCAACTTTTCTCTAGCATCTTCTTGGACAAGACTAAATTACAAATAATGAAAGGGTAAAAAAAGAGAGAGAAATATAACCTCAACAAGCAACAGAATAACTTCTCACCTTGGATCTCTAAGGAAGTCGTTAAAACACAGTCGGGCAAAGCTTTTTTGTACGAGCTGAAACACAACAGTAGAAGCATGTTTGTTTAGAAAAATATGGTTCTTCGGAACATGCTAAAGAAATGATTATACCTTGTTGTATGGAGAATGAAACACAAAATAATCCGCATCAGCAATGGAAAATGATTTTCCCTCGAATTTTTCAAACCTATATAAAAGAACATTACGTCACCAACTATAACAAAAGTAAAGACACACGAGAGCTGAACCCAGAAGAAACAATTTGCAACTAACTTGTGACAGAAACGGTTGTAGCAAGTGTCGAGGGCCATCAGATAACAAGTCTGCGAGAGTTTCCCATCAACAACCTGCCACCAAATTCAAGATTTACTGAGTTGACAATTCGTCCCCAAATCCTATTCTAGTATAGCAATTACAGGATGAAAAAAAGAAGAGCTTAAGTTAAACAAAAAACCAAAAAAAAAAAAGGTGAGCTTCCATTGCGTCAAACGGGAAGTGAAAATCAAGAAGGTTGCTAGAATCATCATTTAAATGATGTTAATGAAATAACAATAGACAAATAATAATTTTCATTACGAAAATAATTAACTATATAAAATATGAAAATGCAATTGTGCTGCTTTAGGAATGTGAGTTACACAACTACAATGAAGATTAACATTGTGAAAAAGAAAAGGAACTAAAGAGTCATTTCTCCCGGACAAACATGTCAATGATGATCCAAATTTCCGCACTTCCTTCTAAAAATGTATATGACAATGAAAATTGATAGCATTACAACAGTAAACATTACAATCAGTCTGTTAAGATTCCATAAACTACATGCTTAAAACTGACAGGAAGACTAGAATCAATTGAGCAAATGCATAATTTAACTGGCCAACTTACAACTTTGCATATCATTAGACAAATTAATGTAACCAAGATATCAAACATTAGTAGTACAAAAGATGCTGTAAACTAATCATCAATTACTTCTTGTTTGCAATCACAAAAATATAAATCTGAACAAAATAGAAGCTTACTGGATATTCACTTGCAAGATTGGGCTTGTAAAAGTCATAGACATGAGCCATATGAGTTCCTCTAAGTTTGCCCTCGAATTGAATAGGTGCACCTGGCCCTATCAGCATTGCCACAGCAGCTGCACCACCAGTAGGGCGTGCTGGTCCTTCTGCATAAACCTACATCACACTCCAGTTATAAGTTGTATGCTCCTTTAGTCATTAGAACTCATTAGAATTTGCTACAAATCAGTCAAACATAACCATCCAGCTAGCCAGAATGTATCCCGCTTAAAACAACATGCACTTTAATACCACTCAGACTTGCGTCAAAAATCATACCGCACTGTCAGTACAAACAACAAGCCCATAGCGTCCATCCCAAGAGTTGCTCTCCACCCAATTCACACAATTGAATAAAGCTGCAGTACCACCGTAGCATGCATTTGTTGAATCGACCCCTTCAATGTCAGTGTTCCCACACTCCTGTTTGTTATTGAAAGAAATTTCTTCAGTACAAATACTTAAAAAATAGCACGATTCTCCATTGCAATGAGAATCCTATCTCAAATTAAGTAAAACGGAGATTCAGAACTTGAAAACAGTAGACAAAAGATATTCTTGAGACCTCAAAAATACGCATCAGCCACGTCTTTATTGATTTGCTCTTGTCTATAACAGTCTCGCTTCCTACTTCAAGGCGACCAATTTGTTTAGGATCAACTTCATATTTCTGAAGAAGGGACTCAACGACAGTCAAACTGAAGAAAAGTTCAAACATAAATATTAGAGGGTAGATCCAACATTGAGCAAAATAGGTTAACACACTCAGAGTTCTGGCCCCTCAAATTAATAAAATTCCTAAAAATTCAAGTTCCACCTCAGATACCACCTGATTAAAATCAGTCAATTTTCAAATCTTCTAGTTCCGTACGAAAACAAATATAATCAACAATTTGCAAGTGTTGATATAACGTAGCAGACACTGAGAACAAGGAGAAAATCAACAATTATAAGACCATAGAGTCGAGTACTAACAGATACAATGAATTTCTAGATGAACAAGGCAAAAAAAAAACCAAAAAACAAAAACCCTCATGGAATCACAAGACGAAACAAAATTGGTTCACACAATCATAACTCTAGCCTCTCAAATATATAACTCCTACCAATCCAAGTTCAATGATCTCTGTATGATCTGCCATTCAAAATAGTCAATTCTCAAATCTAACAATTCCACAATGAAAAAAAATATGATAACACTTACTAACTCTTTATATAATCTAGTAGAAATTGAGAACAAGAAGAAGATCTACAATTTTAAGACCGTACTGTTGCGTACTAACAGAGCCAATAAATTTCTAGATAAACAACGCTAGCGATACCTCATAAAGACCACGATATTAACAAAATAAGCATAACACCGCCACAACTTTAGCTACTCAGATCTAAAAATCCCAAAAATCCAAGTTCAATCTCTAACATGATCTGTACTTAAAATCAGCTAATTCTCAAATCTTCTAATTCCACCAAAAAATATAATTATTAGCACTTTCCAATTGTTGATATAATTCTTATTTGAACAATGAATTTCAGTATGAAAAAAGGGAGGATGATACCTCATGGAGATCACATCTTCCTGCTCTGTACAGAAAGCCATGCAATCCTGCCCAAGCCCAATTGTATACTTCCCCTTGCTCACTTTATCAAAATCCTCCAAAGCATCCTAACAAGACATTGAAGACACATTCAGAGCATGATCTAATGGATGCAGCTACAACAAACCTTCAATAAACAAACGTAATAACCGCCACAATAAAACATAGCCAAATTGCCCATAAACCAGCATCTACCATAGCACAATATTATTCAAAATTTTGCTCTGAGACAACCATTTTTGTCTCATGAAAATTAACATGCAACCATCTACACCATAAAAACAATCACACTAACCAGATCAACGACCTCCTTGACACAAAAGAACTCAGACAACCATCACAATTCTCCAAATATAATTCATAAAAAAAAAAATCCCAGAACACGCCGACCCAAGATTTCCCACAATGCAACCTGTACCAGGCCCAACCGTACCATTCAGAAAAGGGGGGGAGAAAACAGAGAAGAAGGAGGAGGACAACCTGGTGGAGGCAAGTGGGTGGGAAGTAGATGTCCATGGCAAGGATGCCGACGTTCTCAGGCCGCGCCACCATCGCAAGCAGGGTGGGGAGAGAGGGAGATGGAGGAGGAGAGCAGGAGTGGTAGGGAGACCGGTGGGAGAGATCTATGTATATATATATATATATATATATAGGAGGGAAGAAGAAAGCATGTGGCACTGCGGACATGTCGTGTTACAACTCCAAAGATAGTGATTAATAATAATAATAATAATGAATCTTTTGTTTATAATTAATTTTAAAAAAAAAACATTTGTAATTGAAAATTTTATCACAAGAGATTAGCAATTAAATTAACTACTATAGTTTATATAAACTTTTCGTAGATGTGACATTCATTATTTGGGAGATTTTATATTCCACTCGCTTGAAAGAAATTTTATTTTTAAAATTTCTCTTTATTACTCGTGAGCATAAATTATATAATATATACTTTATAATTTAACATGATCGTAGGTTAATTCTCATAACAAGTATAAATTATTGAGAAATAAATTTAATTTTATTATTTCATTTAAATACGAGGAGGTCTGATTTGTAGAACAGATTATCAAGGTCTATATGTAGGTTTTTGAGTTTTCATGTTGAAGTGATGCTCAAAGAAATTCATTAGTGAGGAATGAGGTCCTCCAAATTTACATGGTGTTCTATGCATATTTTATCAAGTTTGTCCCTGTGTAAATGAGTCATTTTATTGCATCAATTTATTTCTATATAAAAATTATTTATTTCAGTGTTGTCTATCAAAAAACCATACATCTTACTATTGGTTAATTAAAATTGAATATCAATAAGGTCATCCTTATTTACTTAACCTTATCTGGTATGTATTATATATGGAATGAACTATTAGGATGATATATTTTTACATGTCCTGCTGAAGGATATTGCCAGTGGTTGTCTAAACTCCCCCACCCCCAATTATCTATAATTAATGTATTGATTGAACCATATTTATTCAAACCCTAGAAAAACTTAATTTTGTGGACCTAACCCATTTTGAAGCCCAAGCTCATTGAATAAATAATTGAGTTGTGTGGGTCTAGAATAGATAAAAATAGGGTGGAAGATTAAGTTGGTTGGAATAGTAAATTAGGTGATAAGTTTTTGAAAATAAGGTTTTATACATGGTTGAAAATCAAGAATAAAAATATGGATGAATAGTTCCCATTATTCCCTATAAATACCCCTGCACAGTCTTCTTCATAACACAACAAAAAACAAAGTCAAAAGTTCTCTCATTTATCTCCTTTCCACTTCCCTCCCTTGCCATTATTTCTAATTTTTTAGTGAAATTTCGGCTAACCAAAGACACCTTTTGCCAATCCGATACCACCCCATCGTCTAACACCACCCCGTCACCTTTTCACTCCTAACTTCCTATCCTAACCTAGCCTTGCCCTCGCCAAACCTTCCCCTTACCAAAAATTTATTGGAAGAAATTGTTTTAGTAGAGTTTGGCGGGTATACTCTACACCAATTTTTTAGCCTATAGGAGCAGCCACATAGCAGTCCAAAATCACTAACATATTTCTCTTTCATCCCTCTTTTCAAGTACCATATCACAACAAAATCCAGTACTCAAGGACATCATCGGACTAATAAATTTGTGGTTAAAGACTTGTGATGCTACCACAACAAGGGCGCCTCATGGTAACCCATTCTCTAGCATTCCAACTAGCGTTCAACACACTAGCAACAATCTAGAGCAATCTGGGGCACATCACTTATCTAGCACCACATAAGTCTTCTAAGTGCCGCCAAGACGACGACATGCATGTGCTAACTCGTGCGCAAACATGTATTTTAAGTGTAAAAAAAATAATCATGATATCCTCCATGAGGATTTCGATTAAATTTCTTGTATTATTTTTAAACGTAGAAAATTTAATTTTTGTACATGAGAACAACATGAAAGAAACCATGATCAAATTAAAGTTACACAATTTAAAGGGCAAATAAATCCATTATATTATGGATATTATAAAGAGATTGGATTGCCTACCCCTGGGGTAGAAAATTTTTCCTGCCCCAAATTAATCGGGTCATCTGATTAGAAGGACGTCCTAAATTAAATCATACTTAAAAAATAACCACCTATCCCATGCTAACCGTAGCCAACTTGTGGCTGGCCAGTAACTAGTCCTGGTTCGAACAGATCTGGCCTCCTGTCGCTGGATTTAATATGGCTAGATTCGGCAGCATGCGGCTGGACTTGGCTATTCCTCGACTGGAGGGCAGCTTGGACCTGCCACATGCAACTGGATCTCCCTCGCAGCGACTAAATCTGTCTACGTGATTGGCTCTGGCAAGATTTGGTGGTGGCGGGCCGGGTCCGACTGCTAGTGGCCGGCTGTCAGGCAGATCTACCTAGCGGCACTAAGGGGAAGGGGGGTGAAATTTTTTTGTTAATAAGTTCAATTTAGACGTCCTTTTAATTGGACGACCGAAATTGATTTGGGAGCAGGATTTCCTACCCCGAACTCAGGTAAACTTTACTCTATTATTAAAAAAAAAAATGTATTGAGGTGAAAAGAATCACGGTCAAACGGAGGAAATTTCCTACATCAATGGCTAAAATCGTGGAATTTCTTTTTTCATCATTTTTTTATTTTTGAGCTTTTTTTCAGGAGATTCAGTCCAGTCATTTGAAAATAAAAGCTAATTTTAATATGAATCTCGATTTAGCTGCAATCTTAGCATAGTTACCCAATGGTTGATTTTTCAATCTCTCTTTTTGCTTCAAGTTCAACTTTTTTGAGAAATAATGAGATACATACAGCTTGTTGATTCATAAAAACCTCAAATTGTACCAATACAACTATAATGTTTAATTATTTAATAACAAATATTACAATTATAAATTCCAAATCACGAGTAGAATAATTCATTTCATATATTTTTCAACTTTTGTGATGCATAAATAATTATTCTATCAGTTGGCATTACATACAATAAATTCAAATCTTAATCGAATGCATATATCATTATAAATAACAGTCATTGATCTGTCCAATCAAGTAAGCAAGCCAAACCAAGAGCTATGGATTGACACTTCTTCAAACTTTATAAACTCACCGTTGTTGACTCCAATAATTTATACCTGCCCTCGTTATAAAGTCAAATAATTAACCATATAGCTTGCATTGGGAAAAAAAGAAAAATCTCATTTTTAAGAAATTATTATAAATTTATATAACGAGAATTTTGGACGATATTATCCATGCTCTCCAATATGCTATTCTTTATTCAAATAAATCAAAAAATCATCAATAAATTCTATAATAAATCTATTTACATTTGTATAAAAAAATAAGATTCACCAAGCCCATAAAAAACAATTGTTTGTGTACTGGTCATACCAAATGACAATAGCAAGTAGTTGTTTTGATTTTGTTTAATTATTGTCAACCAAACACATACAGTCTCATTATACAAGTCAACAAACTCTTCATGGGTTTGATGGGGATGCAAGCATGTGGAAGTTGCTTGAGGCTTTTAATATTCATCATGCCTTGTTAGGGCTTCTTCCACAAAGGATCAAACACTCAGTAAATATAAACTCTTCGGACTGGGAAAGAAGAAAACGCCCATCTCAGATTCAAAGCTCATCAGCTCATTAATTTAGACAAGTCACATCCTATTACAGATCGGCACCGTTCCCTATCACATCTCAATTTTATAGTTGATCTAGCAGTTAATAACTCTTTATATGGGTGCTGGAAAGAATAGCGGCTTATTTGCCACTTTTCTTGTGTATTTTTCAAATGTATGCATTCCAAATTTTGGTGTTCAACTGTTTATAAAAAAATAAATTAACATGGCTGATTCTTTTAACAAGGATTGCACCTTGTTTTAAGCTTCTATGTTGTAATGTAATTTCTTAGCCTCCTTAAAGAGTGGAAATTTACCCTTTTGTCAAAGAAATTTTATGAGTCTTTAGTTTAATTTCACATCTAATACATATTAGGCTAAGATCTTATTTATAATTATGAATGAAATATAAATATTTTATTTAGTAAATTATTTTTTAAAAATGACTTAGGCTTCATTTTATTATATTTGGGGCCAAACCGTTATAAATAGTATTAAAATAATCTAATTTTACGTTAGACAATGGGATAGAATAAGGATGTTAATAAGACTTTTGGGTCAAAAAAGGTAGTGTGGTAGGGTTAACAACTACCAAATTTTAAAATTTCAGAGACAAAATTTTATAAAGTAGGTGGATTAGGAAATCTCTCAACTTAGTATTACATCTAATATCTAATGAGCTAAAATCCTGCTTATAAGTTGGAATGGAGTATATATCTTTAATTTGACTAAATACTTTTAAAGAAAGGACTTAGACCCATTACATTGTATTTTGGGTCGGATCATTACAAATTTAATCATAGAATAGTTTTTGTGACTAAGCTTACAAGGAAAATCAATGATTATAAATTGAGAGACAAAAAATACCGTAACTGAATTTTAGGCACTCGGAAAAAACCGTGTCTAAGTCGTTGTCTACAATTTTTTGGACATGTGTCCGCCTGGGACCAATTTCCGGGAGACTATCACAAGTTTGCCACAAAAGTTGGGCTTTCTGTCACGGGAATTCCTGTGAGGTGGACAAATTTCCGCTGGTTTTCACCTTCATTTGTGGGACACGAGGTCTAATAAGGTTTGATTTTTATCATAGCTATAGGCCCTCAACCCTCTTGATCAATCTACGTTGATGGTGATAAAAAATGCTAACTATATTAAATACTAATTGGGTTTAATTATAGGCGGATATATAGTTGAAAAACTATTTGGATTGAGATGCCATGGAGTGAAGCCGATTTGGAGTAGTTCTGGATTAAAAATTCACATAAGTAGTGGGATTGATTATGATTATTAAAAAAATAATCAAGTAATTATAAATGATTCATCTAATATTAGAAAAAAATATTTATATTAAATTAATGATTTAAATTATTTAGTATAGTCATGAACTAATAAAAAAAATGCAAAATTACTAGAGGGCAATAAATAATCACATATTAAAGTTAATTCCTTTGTTGTGTTTTTTCATGTGTTGTGATGAATATTTATGGTGTTCCCTGACTAATTAGTTGGGGAGCGAGTCAAATTAACTAACTTGTTGGCTTTTATTTGGGGGCATGTATCAATTATATATTCATGAAGAACAGGTTTGAAAATCAAGAGCAAGCATAAATGCTTGGAGAATCAAGGCTCCAATTAAAATTGATTTTTAAAGGTATGGTTGGCGTCGTTGAATGGAATATATTCATCAAGAAATGTAGATGTTGTTTTCGAGTCACTTCATGCCATGAGACTTCTTCAAAATTAGAACATACATGTTATAATTTATACAAGGATAAGGTCCTATATATTCCCAACTTTGGTTCGATGTTTATTGTTCACTATAAAGTTAGAAGGCAGGTGGCCAGCATACCATTAAATTATGTGAAAATAACAGCTTTGCTCAATTGCTATGAACTACATGAACACATTAAACGAGCAGTGTGGACCTTCCTAATGTCAGTCTCAGAGGTGTATATATAAAAGCCTGGCCTTGGCATGGTGGATATACATGTTAAACCATTTCAAATGATGTTTGTGAAGCTTATAATCTCACTAGCTCCACAGTACTTTCAAAATAGAGGATCCAAGTGCAACAATCAAATTCCAAATTCAACTCCAACTAAACCCAATTTACCTGGTTGAGTTTTGTTTTACACTCCTTCAAGCACTTTTTACCCTTGTGAGCATCATGTTAATTTGATGAGACCCAGCAAGCTTAAGCTTGTGCAGTAAAATCCAAGCTTTTATAATTTTCTTCTCTCTCTTCTCTTCCTCCCTTTCCAATGCCAAGCTTTTCTAATTTGCTTGGCCTTCTTCTTTTCTTCCTCCCCTATTAATTTAGCCTAACCTTCCTCCCATTCTAATTACCCTTGTTAGGCTTAATAGGCCCTCAAAAGAGATTTGTAATAATTATCATGGGTCTCTTCTAATCTAAAAATTAGTTCAAATAATAAGGTTTTTACCTTAGCCTACAGGCTACCAACATCATCCACAATCGACGAAACTCACATTTTATCACTTGATAAAAGACCACTAACATCATCCAGATCGATCAGACAGAACTTATATTTTATCACTTGATAAATCATTGGGTGGCCACCACGACCAACATAACTCACGTATCATTACCTGATAAGAGGCCACCAATATCATCCACGGTCACCAACATCATCCAGATCAGACGGAATTTATATATCATCACTTGATAAATCATTTTGTGGCCATCACATATCATCACCTGATAAAAGGCCACCAACATCATCCAGATCGATCAGACAGAACTTACATTTTATCACTTGATAAATCATTAGGTGGTCACTAACATCATCCACAAATTATTAGATGGTCACTAACATCATCCATGATCGATGGAACTTATTAAGTGGAATCTATAAAGAAGACTTCTTATAAAAGAGACTTTCACAATCAACATAGGTAAACACCAAAATAGACTTCCACAATCGACATAAGTAAATACCAAAACCTAAAACTTACAACCCACATGACTGGGTTACTACTATTAGGCTTAATGGCCCTCCGAAAGGGACTTTCAATAGGTGACACAAATTTTATTTTAACCTAAAAGCTAGCTAAAAGAATAAGATTTTCTCATTAGCCTATATAAAAGTCATTAATATCATCTACGATCAATGTGGGATAAACCCAACAGCCCTTACCCTCCTTACTCTCTTGTCACCCCTATTTCTTTCCATTCTTATATTATTTTAAAAATACTTTATTAGATGAAGATCAATATGTGAAGTGTGCCTACTTATTTTTTTTTAGAGGGATTGTAGATCTCGTGAACACTTTGAATATTAGCCCATAAGTCAGTGCCAATTAAATTACATAGAAGTCAATAAAAAAGAAAGACAACTCGACGAAACAAAGCATTAAAATTAAACAACAAATATGTATACTTTACACACAATGCCCCAATTCAAATGCGGATTTAAACTAATTATATTATACCTTGAAGTTTGGCCATCACCTGATCAATAATTAAAATAGGTACACTCATGGAACATCGGTTCCAACGCGTGAATTTTTATTAAAAAAAAATAAGGCATATGTACAACAGACTATACTCATCTATTTTTAATACGTGTCATGTTAAGCTAAACAAATACAACATGATTGTCGTAAAATGATAAACAATTCAAGCGCCTCCAAAGAGAGTTCACCTTCAACTTGCTCATATTGTTGCGACAATCTTATCAGAATTTTTCCAGTTAGGATATGGCAGCTATGGGAGAAGCTGCAGTTCCTCATGCGGTGGTCTTGCCCAGCCCCGGCATCGGCCACTTCACCCCTCTAGCAGAGTTTGCAAGAAAGCTCCATCTCCATCACCACCTTCATGTCACCCTCTTCGTCACTGCCATGGACCCAGGAACTGCACAAGCCACCCAACAATCTATTATCGATTCCCTCCCTCCTTCCATCAACACATCAGATCACATTCCACCGGAAACCGCTCATTGCATGCTCATCATATATAAGAAGACCATGTTGGAAGTACATCAATCTATCCGTCATATAAAGCGTCATAATACACACTTCACTTTAAAAATAATTTTATGATTAAATACTTATAAAATAAATTATATAATAATTTTGATAATTTATTTTTTATCATGTTTTTAATATTATTATAATATATTCGGATATACTTTACCATATATCTTATATAAAATTACCAATTACAATAGGCTGCAGTTTAGCATTAGAGTAATGAAAGTGAGTCGACTTAAACCGACAATTGAATCGATTAGTTTATTAATATAAAATTTTAACTTAAATCACAGGTTTTTTATTTTTTAAGACTTAATTAACTCATCACTATCAGTCGTCAAAATATAGTTTTTATCTTCGCCGAGTGTCAGATAACAAGTAATTGCAACTAAACAACATTTATCAAATGTTTTCAATAATTATTTTGAAAATTCTGAAATAAATGTACAACAAATAAAATTATAAGACCTTACCATTAATTATTTTCCATATGTATTATACCAAACTGTGACTCCAGCAGCTACTTATGCAGTTATGCTAACTAGAGTATATATTTTAGGGGAAGCATCCAATTCATGTAAGTGCATGCTATGGACCCCAGCCTAGAGGCCGGCCGCATAAGTGGACCATTCAATCTTGTCATCAACACGCATGCCACAAGCTAGTGGGCTTTGAGAGCTGGTCCATTAGCTGGGCTACTCGGCCCACGCGTGCTCTAGGCCCAAGCCCAAGCAGGATGGTAACGGGTCCCGCAAAATGGGGGCCACGGAAAGGTAGTGGCGGCCGAAGAAAAAGGACGACGCATCACGTCAAGACCGTGAATGACGAAAATACCCTCCTCTTAAACGGTCAAACTAATGGGCAGACGTGGACAGTGGACCAATGGTTGGTTGGTCTAACTAGGAAGCCCTCTATTTATTTTAGAACTAATTAAAACGAGTTAACTTTTTATTCAAAAACCCATAAGAAAAGCTATTGTTATAGAAGTATATACAAGCAACTTCTAATATTTATATATAAAATTATTGTTGGTATATCAAAGACGGTTAATATTAACAAATTTTTTTTTTAAAAAAAATTTTAAGATGTTAAGATTTAGTAGGGTTTGCAAGAATTGAATTTGTATGAGCATTTCCGTGACAGGTTTATCACTAATCAGACGCAAATTGTCATAAGAATTTTCGTTGTACAAAATGGACTCAAGTTAAACTTGAAGTAAAATAAACATGTGGTGAACATGTTTAATTAGTTGATCAACTGACCAAACTATTAGAGGCTAACATCTTTCATACAGTAGGTCCTCCTTTTGTGGGGCCTGCTTCGATGTTGTGACTACTAAATAGTGATATAAAAAATTTCAGTTCCATATTGTAACATGTTCATCTTTTATATCATTGTTATTGAATATTTTTTTAAATTTTTTTTAATTTTTTTAGATCATAAGAGTAAAAGATAGAAGAAGTAATGGAGATGAATCAACGTTTTTTTTTTTTTTTGAGAAAAAAGAAGATTGAGATAAATATTTGTTGATCACCTTGGAAAGGCATTGTTGTTCTTATTTGTTGAGCTTGCATAATCTGGCATGGGTCCCAAATTATAATTTTAATATTTTTTAATTTTAAAAGTACTCAGAGTTAAATTAATTATATGACTTTCTATTGACAAATTTTATGATTTACTCTTTAAATATTTCCGAGTTTCTTTTGAATTAATTAAAAAATATTATAAAAATAGTTTATTTTCTTTTTAGTTTATTTAAATAAATAATATAAATATGAAAAAGAGTAATACATCATAATTTGATGTACATTTCTACTTCTTTACTTAAAAAATCATTATAAATGATTCTGGGTCAACTCTAAGTCTTAGAGTTTTTAAATTATAACCCAAATTGAGGCTGGACATATAATTAAGATGCATGCACATCTTTTTTGCTGGCCCAAAATCGTTAGTGTCCAGTTCTTTGATTCATTTAAAAAAATATTTTTATTGATAATTGTCCAATTGATGATTTATATTTATAAATTATAAATGAATCTCTTAGTTTTTGCGCTATATTAATGCCCTGTTCTCGTAAACCTTATTCAATTTTGTTGAATTTAGCTCTCTACCATCCCAGGTCACAATCCCAAAAATAAAATAGAAACTATTTACATGATATTTTGCTCTAATCGAGCTGCCATCTCACCTACTGATTTTGGCTTGCTTGTGTATTCCGTGATGGCTTATAAATTATTGGGTTATAAGACGTCGCACAATATTGCGTGGTCTAAATTAGAGACATACTTTAAATTTATATAGCTTTTGTTAAATAATGATATAAATCATAATAATTTGGTATTTTGGAAATAAACTTTGACTTTAAAGATATTATATAGATTTTAATTAAATAAAAAATATAGATTATAATAATTTGACTTATTATTTTTATTTTTATTATAATTTAATTGGTCAAATATCCCGCTATTCATATTAGAGCTTGACTTTCACTACTTATCTTTTTATTAATAAGAATAGAGAAGCTATGCATTATTATATATAAGCTTGTACTTCATGATACAACGGACCAAAGTAAACTTGAATTAGGCAAGATAAAAATGAACAAATGATACTCAAAGTAAAAAATACAAGGACCATTTCCCAACCGCAGTTAAAAATTTTGTGTAAAAAATCTCAAGAAAATTGTCACAAATTCGTTTTCCTACAATTATAAAAGTTGATATAGTTCATAAGTTGCAATTATCTGGAGCATTTCAATTTAATGTTTGAAAAAATTCAGTGAAGCAAAGTCTCTATCATTTTATATTTTGCCAACAATATTTTTATCCGTTATTATTGTAATTTTCCCTTTCTTTTAACAAAAAGCCTCAAAACAAACAGGCAAACACCTTAGCTAGGAAAACCCTCCATTACTGTAAATTAGTTCATCAACCTTGTTCATCATTTTGCCATCAATCTACCCAATCAACCGGACATATCACCATCCCCATCCCACCAAGTCCATGTAAAGTCTCTTTTTTTTGATTTTTTAATAAAAAAAATCCATACTGGGACAAAAACCTTCCAAAATTCGTTGAGCCAAACCAACCCATTAACCCCAATTATGTAAATTCAACTCACACAAAGAGAGAAGGAAGTTCACGTAACGCAACCGCCACAAACCCCACATTCCATGTCCATGTCGTGTGTCCCCTTAGCCCAATCCGTATACATATAAATATATATACATATACAACACACACATATGCACCCCTCCTCTACCCTATATATACATCTTCCCAACCCTCCCCCTTGTGCACACCAGTTCAACACTCCATATCCCGTCAATTCCCCATGGTGCAACCTGCAATTGATAGGAGGCCGTCCACGGCGCCGTCCCGGAAGCTGGTGGCGGATGCTGCCACTTGGTACTGCGCCTTCCTGCTGGTGGCCCTTGTGCTTGTGGCCTCTTTCAGGGAGATACGCATGGTGGAGGCGCAGATGCCGTTGGAGCAGCCGGGGGAGGCGGTGGGCCGGCTCGGACTGCTGCGGCGGCCGTGCGACGAGATTTACGTGGTGGCCGAAGGGGAGACGCTGCATACCATTAGTGACAAGTGTGGTGACCCTTTCATAGTTGAGCAGAATCCTCATATACAAGACCCGGATGATGTCTTCCCCGGCTTGGTCATCAAGATCACACCTAAGAGACCCAGAAACTTATGATTTTATTTATGCCATCAATCTTCAATTAACTCTACACATATATATGTGGCTTTGGGTATTTAGTGTCTTTTTGTCTATTGTACATATCTTTCATAAACAATCAAAATACTTGATTTTGATTTGTGGGTACTTGTGAAAATTGAGACTTCTAATTACACATGTTAATGAAAACTTCACGAAAGACTCGAGCGAGAAGTTATGGGCATGGTGGAAGCAGAGTTTCATGGAGATGGAGAAGAGAGCAGTTGCTGACTTCTTGTTTCTATATTCTTAGTTGTTGGTAAAGGCAGTTGTTGTGCATCTTTGAATGGGAAGGATTATTGTTATAGTTAGTAGTAGTTGCTATATTAGTTTAATTGGTGGATACCAACACGGCTAGCTTGGAATAAAGGAAATGGCTTGGAATAATAATAATAATGGGGAGATAACTTTTATTATTTACAAAAAGATGTTATAATTTTCCGCTACGCCATAACAAATTGTTCATGTTCAAAGGGTTTAAAACGACATGGACACTTCTAAAATGTTTTTGCAGTTAGGTGAAAGATGGGACATATATCCATTTTGTAGCGGGAGTTGGCCTCCAAGTGTTGATAAAAATTAAAATCCTCTTATACTGATGCGAAAGTAATTTTTGCAATAATAATTTTTATGACAAATTTAAAACTTCAATACCAATTTTATCGTCACTGATGCCCTATTTTTGATATAGTTTATTCTTCGATCATCTCCATTTAGAAATATCGTCACTGATGGCCGGTAAGAATAATCAACCTCATATGAACCTTCAACAAGGACAACCTACCTTATCAATACCTTGTTTTGCACATAACTATGATATTCCATATGATTAGAACCGAATGTATAAACATCTTACCCTAAAGTCCATTGCATTTACCTAACGATATGATTATTTGTTTAGTTTATTTAATGTTGCTAATATTTGAAGTACTCTTATTATTAAGTAATTAATTGATAGAAAGCAATGTCTTATTATTTAGTGCGTATGAATGAGGTGTGAAAAATTTAGCCAATGAATATTAATTGTGGTTAATTATTCCATAGAATATCTTATATTGAGGTGTACTACTAGTACTTGAGGCTTGAATGTGGCAATATTGTTTAGTGCCATGTAGTATCAAACTGTTGAAAAATGACAATTGACAATATGTTTGGAGGTGAGCCGTTTGAATATTGCTGTTATCAATTTTTATTCTATTGTCATTGTCTTACCAGTTCTCAAACGATACCTACCTGTTCTCATCATCTAGCTTCTTTTTCTTTTTTTAGAAAAATAAAAGAAATTTCTTACTTCGATTTTTTTTCACGTTAAATTTTGTCTTTAATCTCAAAATGTTTAGTTAACCCCAGATCCAATATTCACGAGAGTAAAATTTAATATATTAGTGATGGTGTATCTATTTACTTCAATTTAACCATTTTTTAAGAAATAATTATTCATTAGCTTGCATTTAGGCAAAGTTATTACAAGTTATAGTATCAAACCAAATTTAAAATTGTGCTAGATGATGGGATTAAAGGTCTTAAGATGGGTAAAATGTAACGTCCTTAAAATGGTTAGTTAGCACCGTATTTAATATTATCAAATTAAAATCTAATATATTAATAAAGATGTGGAAAGGCAAGCTCTTCCCAAGATAGACTTCATTTTGGGTTAAAAGACCAGTGCCCCGTAGACTTCAACATCATCCGAGTGGTGGTTGTTTCCTATGAAAATGTTCCTTCCAGGATCAATCGGTCATATATTTCTTCATATATTAGTTTAATGTTCTATAAGTACAATGTAGTAATCAAGCATTATAATTTATGCAAAAATATTAATTTTGATGATGGGTATTTGTAACACCCCGACTCGGTTCACCCTTTAACCGACCTGGAAATGCTACCGGCGACCGAACCGTTCGATAATCTACTAGATTCGGTTAAGCCGACCCGGATCTACTCTCGGCGTCTCAAGATGAAGATACGATTTTTCTATATGCATGGATGAATTCACAAACATCCTGGCATGCTACTACATGGATGACATGCAAATCAATGCACACAAATCAATATAATCGCATTAAAATCAAAAGAATTCTGAATAAAAACGAACAGAGTCTCCCCTAAAAGTGCAATTATGGTCCACCCTGTCAAAACAATATATAAGCATATGTTTTCAATAATTTCATTCACAAAATATAATCAACCATATACTTATTTTGATGCATGGGTCTCAGCCCACCTGTGCTTTCTCTTCACAATTCACATCATATTATCATGTCAACGTTTAATCACAACATATCATCATCTATTTCTATTTGCACACATCAATTTCAATATAATAAAATCATAAACAAAACATTAAACATTCGATCACCCAATACATGTGTGTGTGCAAGAGACCTCACTGCTCCTCCGTCCAGGCTGGCACTTCCGATCAAGCTTATCACCTACATATAGTACAAAAACGTCAGTAACGAGCGTTACCGGTCCGGAAAATAACTAATATCAAACTGGCACAGGAGAGCTAACCCTCCTGTTGAATAAAAACCATATACTTCCTCAAGAACTCTCACAAGGGCACTAACAGGAGCCGTCGACCTCGAGCGGCAGCGTCCCTTATCCATCTCATTCTCTTTTCTAAATCATCTCGCCTTGCATCAAATCTCATTCTCGCGTCTTGCCTCAAATATCATTCTCGTTCATCTTAGCCCTCTACGTCCTCCATATTACTCCTAGTGTAACACCCCGATTCGATTCACCCTCGAACCGACCCGGAAGTGTCATCGGCGACCGAACCTTTTGCTAACCTATTAGATT
>JAVDBV010084017.1:0-14764 GCA_032619315.1 Piper longum | reverse complement strand
TTGGTAGTGTCCGAGGACGTAGGCAATTGCCAAACCTCGTTAAATTCTGGTGTTGTTCTTGTTCTTTTTTTGTCTATTTAATAGTTATTGTCGGGTATAGTTGGTGTTAATTATTGTGCTATTTATATTACTTGTCTTGATAAAATTCTGTCTAGGAGTTGGTTTTTAAGCGGACTATCTTGTCCCACCAACTTTCCTGGGAATTTTATCTTGGGGTAATTATTTAGTACAATAGTTTTCACGCTTGTCATCTAGGTAATAGTTCTCACAGTGAACTAGTTATCTTTTGTGAAAATTACCCGTTTTTTACAACAGCATGATTGAGGTTAGTGTGGAACCTGATGATTACTTGCAGTACATTGCTTAACAGTACTGCAAGGGTCATCCAATGGAAGATGCCGAGGATTTATTCTACAGAATGTTGGAGGAAGATCTGAAACCTGATTGGTGTTATTTAACACTATTATAAATGGGTTTTGTATGATCAATAACGTAGGAGATGCTTGCAAATATATTCATATGATGGTTGAATGTGGTATTCTCCCAAATAGTGTGACTTTTACGTTACTTATTTTTGGTCTTAGCCAAAGTGGATTTGCTAATGCAGCAGAAATTGCCGTCATCAACATAAGAAATATATTGGTAAGAAATGGAAACAGAATGGACGATCGTGAATATGCAGCAATTTTTTCTGCGTGAAATGAATTAATAGGACTGTTGTCAACAATGCATATGTTTTCTTACCTCGGTTAATTTATGTGTTGGGGTCATAAATTTCTCTACATGGCTAGGGCTTTGCCAGGAAGGTAAATTATGAATGGTCTTTGTGAATGTAAGTTATGCAGTGGGAGTATCTCTAGCCGTTCAATTTGCACATCTGATTTGATAATATATATTCTAGTCTTTTTTCTCGTGAACCAGCATTTTCTTACTGAAGTTTTGCTTTTTAAAAAAAAAAATTCTAATAATATATTACAAACATGACTTAGTGAAGGACGAGGAGGAAGAAGGGCAATGGCCTCCATCCAAGATGGGAAAGAAGACTACTATATGATGAACGGACTTCTTGTTTATGTTATCTACACTGTGCAATTTTTGTTATTGTGTTCATCATTTGGTGGATTGAATACATTTTGTCTTGGTTGGTTGATTGTTGGAAGTTGTAAGTTGATACTAATTAGCTAACTACTAGTTTCTTTTTCCCTTTCGAAGTTTGAAACTGAGTGCCAACAACGGAAATGTGATCCGCTTTTCAAGTGAATAGAGTACTTAAAACAGGGAGATATTTCTTCGCCATCGCTCTCTTAGAGAGAGGCCTTTTCAACCGCAAAGAAACGTTTATTTAATGCGCCTCCCGGCAGCATCAAGGTCGTCCTTGACGTTTATTGCTTCGGTGATAAGTCCTTAAGTTAAATAAAGTCCGGCAACACCTAGTATCAAATTTGCAGCCACCGATGTATCGGCTGAACATCCTGTATTTTTTCTTCACAAAAGCCTCCTTCGAGAGATGATTCTTCCACAATTGTTTTCTCATCATTTAGCCCCATATACTTTGAACTTTTTGAATTAAAGATATCGGGTTACAAGAAAAGACATTGACATGTCGAACCAGCAAAACAAATTTTCGCAAACTGCACAAGATTCAAATCCAACAGACCACAGATAGATAGCATTCCTACAAGGAATTTCCACTAATTTGGCTTTGTTAAAACGCTACAGATGTTATATTAAACTTGTTCGTCAGCTCTAAGAATGTTGTATTTGCAAAGTGGGCATGTCGCATTGATCCGCAGCCATTTGACGATGCAACTGGAATGAAAATGGTGGCTGCAAGGAAGTGAACGAAGCTCTACTCCGTCCTCATACTGGGCAAGGCAAATGCAGCATTCCTGCACAGTCAAAAGAGGAATACTGGTATTCCAAGCGATGCAATACAATGCTCTAATGATTAGAAAAGATCATGAACCCTTGCAGGCTACAGCAGGTTCAATTCTAAATTCTTCCATCAAAAGGAAATGTGCTAACCGAATCATCCCGAGAAAGAGCGACTTCAGCTGGAGAACTTCCATCGTTTGCTTGCCTCATGGTCCTGGCAACTGCCTCATGTTTATCTAGAGTAAAAGATACCTCCCTGTGCTCGCTAACTTCTCGAAAGCGGAGTCTGGGAAGAATGTTTATATCTGCCTCAGAAGCACCTTCCTGACCCGCTATAGCATACAAAAATGCTATAATGCAAGGGAAGCAACAGCACAGAGCAACGCCAATAAGAAAAGCTAACAAAACACAGAAAATTGCGAAGAACACGTCGAATGCAAGAAACACCACAGTTAGCCTGCATTTCAGCACATGGAGAAAAAACTCAGGTCCTTGAATCTGCACTCAGTGTGAATTTTGAACAGGATACCCAGAAAATAAGACATTAACTGGCATCCAGAAGAATTCAGCAAGATGCTGTCAAAAAATCTTACCAATAGAGGCGTGGGGCATCCTGAATAAGCGATTGACCACCAACAACAATCCAATAAAATCCAACAAGCCACCAGAGGAATGAGGCTAAAGTATTCATTGATTCTAGCCTCTTCACAGAACTGAAACCAAATCACCAGCGTTACAATCTTCCTCCCAAAACAACAAGAACTGCTACAAAAAAAATTTTACTCCATGACGTGAAACATTAAGAACTATAAAGAGTTTGGTGTTTACACTTTACATAATCACCATCATCATCACCACCACCAACAATGACTAATATCTTCTATAGATTGTTTCCAAAATTATTTCATGTTTTATGGTAATGCACACCCTAAAATAAGTACTTTTTTTAACAGCAGACAGTGAATAGGGATCAATTATGTAACCTTCTATATAATGTAATTTGCAATCACGCACGAAACCCATCATCCTATCTAAAATGCACCTCAACAAGACGAGCACAATCAATACGTATCTCATGAGGTACAAAAGAACAGCTCAACAAACTCTTTCAAGTTTTACTAGTATAAAAATGCAAAAGATATAAAAGTAAAAGATCAACAAATCTCTTCGTTCACTGATGATGAAACACCAGGCCAGAAACAAACTACAATACCTTTGCTGCCTAACGTACGGTTAAGCAGTGAATTATTACTTTAACAATGTTCACATACGGCCCCATATTGGGTATGGGCTGAACAAATCAGCGGATCTAAGAAACAGCAGTTATCCATGAATAAGTGCTAATATGACACAAAACTAGCATTTACACAACAAAAATGCTATGTTTCAGAGAAAGCACAATCCAAACATCTCGCTGGCATTTAGCGTAAATAAAAACAAAGATTTAATCAAACTATGCAAAAAGAAAGGTATTAAGTATAAACCAGAACATAACAAGCAGACAGGTTAACTATGACAGGTACCCATGCCTTTAAATTTTTATAACCCCGCAAAGATAAAACCATATATTTTCTTCCATCCCATCGATTATCAAACACTCAAAACTTTGCACAAAACGCCCCATAATACCCGCACGTCAATAATTCATGTATAGGGCCACCTAATAACACCTACATGGACGAAACCAACATGGATTAACAAATTGACAAAGCCAACTCAAGCCTACACACCCTAAAACTGGAAATTTAGGGAAATAAACTGAGCAAGACGACATCTTTATCACAAACAAAAAACAAAGAGATATAAAAGGAAAAAAATCCAGATTTTGATAATGCACGAACAACCAAAAACAACAATGAATAAGCAGGCGAACAAACCTGCTACGCTCCTCGGGATAGGTCAGGAAAACCCCATCGAGGCGGGCGCGGGCACGCCGGAGGTACTCGAGGAAGACGAATGCGATGTGAAAGAGGCACTGGAGGGCGTAGCCGGAGAGCCAGAGTCGGAGGGGAGGGGCGGGCCGCTCCTTGAGAGTAGAGAAGATGACGGCGGCGGTGAGGAAAACGAAGGCCAGGTTCCAGACGACGTCGAGGACGACGACGGGGCGAGAGTAGCCCCAATCGGAGGAGGCCTGGTCGCTCAGCTCCTCCATCTCCCGCGCAGCGAAGACCGAGACGGAGGCGGCGGCATCGGCGGAGGGGCGGATGAAGCGGCGGCCGAGTAGGAGGGAGAGCGGGCCGCGGAGGAGAGGGTACCGCGGCGTCGACGGGAGGCGGGGATAGAGGAGCGGTCGCCGGACGTCGGCGGCGGCGTCGGCGTCCATGGTGGGCCGGTCCGGGCAGTGCGGAGGGGTGGGGGGGGACCTCTCTCTCTCTTTCGCTCTCTCACTCTCTCGCTAATAAAAGTTGTGGGCTTTTTTTTTGTTTTAAGAAGAGAGGAAGTGATTAATGGCGAAGAGGAGATATCAGTACTCATGTCATGGACCCCACTTGGCACTTCTTATCTAAGCGCATTTTGGGTACTTCCTACCAACACACATCCTTCATTTCATATATATATATATAAGATACATACATACGTACATAATGTCAGCATGTTATTTGAGGGGTTTTTGCTTGTTAATTGAGTTGAGATGGATGTGTAGGTGATGACGGATGAGCCAAGTCGACTCATTCCAGCCGATTTAAATATTCGATTCTATTGGGTGCTACGTTTATACCTTTTGAAGTCTAACTTTGGAGATGATTTTTACCATTTTAAACGTCATATATAAATATGTATATATATATATATATATGATATAATATAATATAATAATGGCACAAAAGAGAATTGTAAAAATACCAAAAATAAAATGTGGATGCAAGTCATGCTAAAGAATATCTAGTTTTATGATTTTCAGCACTAAAATGGTGTGGAGTGGAATACGACTCGTACATGCAACTCTTATCATCTGGGATTAAGTGGATGAGAATGAAAATGATGTGAGCTCATCAGCCTTTGCTTGTTTTTTCAATCAGATTAACAATAACAATCAATGTCTCACCCATTTTTTAAATAAAACATTGGAAGTTAATTACTTCACCTAGAAAATGAGTTGGTAGTTTGGATTTGGTAAAGATGACAACAATGATATGAGGATAATGGCGTACGTAAAGAAAGATTATTGTTTTTGCTTCAGATGGACTATGAAGAGAAACCAAATTTGTTGTATTTATTTACTTTCTTCATCTGGGCTTGGACCAAGTATATATGGTGGCATGATGTAAGTAATCGGATTTTTCAAATACATGATATGTAAATCAATAATGTTGAAGTTTTTTCTTGAGGTATATAATGTTAAAGTTTCGCATTGAAGAAACGCACATGAATTTCACTTCTCATTGTAATCCTAATTTCTAAGGTCAGTGGTGCGTAAAAGACGGGATAAAAAAAGGAAAATAACAAAAAAAAACAGATTAAATTAATTTAATTAGCAGGAGCAAAATTAATGACAGGAGTTTTATATATTTTAAGAAGATAAGGTTGATGTGGTGCTGGCTTAATCAGTGAGGGCGCGTTGGGGCAACTGAAGCTGGTGAACGAAAATTGAAATCATGAATCAACGCTAAGATGTAGACTAATAGTCACACCAATATATAAAGGAAAATTTTCTTTTGGCATGAGTATCAGGAATCAGAAGAGCAACCACTCCTGGCTTCTTTTGCATGGGCAACAGTCGTGAGGAAAGAAAGGATTTAATGAATAGATTTTTTAAAAAAAAAAGCCAATTGAGAGGCTGGCAGAGAGCTTGAGTGGGTAGGATGAAGTTGTCTGTGTGGGGAAGGTAGGCAGCCATTTATAAATAAAAATCTCAGTGATACCTTGTGTGTGATACGAATAGCGGGCAAAGTTGCACAAATGAGCTGGGTGGGTCTTCCACCGTCGGTAGTGAATCGATTATGTGGAATTCATTGTTTCTGAGTACAGACACGGCCAACTGCCACTCCATGTACATGACGTTGATGTGTGGGGAGCTGCCAGTTGGTTCTATTAGGTTATACAAAGTCAGCTTTTCTTAAAAACAAAGGAAAAAACCACATCCAATCTAATTAGCTTGCACACACACAAACAACCATTGTATATAACTTGTATGCCCGTGGCCGGGGCAATGTCAATGGTCCGTCTCATATACAACAATGACGTCTCTTAGCTAGTCAAAGCATGTTTCTTTAAGTTTTTTTTTTCAGAACTTCATAAATATTAACTTCCTACGATATGGCTTAGTTACCTTGTCTTTCGGGAGACAAACGTAGCAGACGCTTTATTATTTTTAGAATTTATAGCTGGCTAGGAAGCTGAGGTGCAATTATTCATGGCGAACAGACCGCTGAGCTACTCGTTGATTTATCTTTTTAAAAAAAAAATCGTGTAAACGAGCCTGTTTGACGTCTAGTTTTACGAAGACATCATTGTGGCGGGCTTATGTCCTGTCTATATAACAAGGAAAAAAATTTTACGAGCCGTTTTGAGCCCCTTTCAACCCTGCGTTGAGAGAGAGTAAGTTCATTCAATTCTCTCACCCCTCTCTATCTTTTATTTGATAAAATCAAAAGACCCCCACCCACCCATTTATTGGGGGGCTTAAAGGAAACACGCGGTTAGGAGGCTCATAAAAAATACTCTCTTTGCACCAAAGGATAACATTAATACCAGATTAGGTCATAAGCAAGTGTGCACCTCAATTCACGATTATTCTTCATTACTTTTCATTATCTACATTAATTAATATGTAACACAATATACTCACATTGATGATATTAGCTTTGATAAGTAGATGATTTGAAGAATGGTTTAATTGCTGGAGAGATTGGAATATCCAACGCCGTAATTGAATTTGGTGAAATGTCCATATCCATATTCGCCCCAGCACTTTCAAGCTTGCTAGATATCGGCACCACCTGTTTTGAATAAGCAAAGATGAGGAATAGAACGGTAAAAAAAAAAGGTAATGTACATTCTCTCCACATTTATAGTACTAATAATTATTAGCTCATCTTATGAAAACAAGATTTAACATCATGTCGCAACCTTAGGTAGGGGAAAAAACAGATTTAGTATCAACATCCAAGCTAATTATGTTCCCCTACTCCAATTCTCTAATAAGATGCACAAAGAAGTGTTTGTTTCTTGATTGCATAATAAAATATAATTCATTTAATAATACAACAAATTGGCTTTCCTACATTTTATTCTATATGAAATCCAAATGCATATATATATATATATATATATATATATATATATGCAAGACAAAAATAAAAAGATTTGAACTTTATTCAAAATGACTAACTAACCACTAAGGCAACTCACCTGTTAACATTTATCAAGATCACAATTTATATCTATTTTGGATGTGAAACTATTCTCAACACTCACCTGCTGCTTAAAAGGCGGTTGAGCAGTTAACAAGTGGGTCTTTAGGACCAAGGTAAACTAGATCTTCTTTACCACTTATTGGGCTTGTCATTTTGAGCTTTAACAAATATTAGCACCACTTTTTAGACTTTAATAAACGTCCACATTACTTATTCAGCTTCATTTTTTGACACAAAAGAGGTGTGTCAGCCCATGAGTGGGTGCAAGATTTGGACTTTATCCAAAATGACTAGCCAGCCACCGAGGCATCTCACTTCTTAGTACTTAGCAAGATTAAAACTCATATCCATTTTATTCCGCGAAATCCAAATGCATATATGTGTGCAAAGCAAAACGACTTGGTAGTGCACCTTTCTATGTTCCTCAAAGGAGTTTTCATTCCTCACATCAGTAGATGTCATTATGATTTTTGTTGCAGCTTCATAATTGGCATAGAAGGAATCTAACCCAGAAATAGAAATATTCAGAATTACATGGTCATTTCCAAAATTGACAACCTGCAAAAATGCCGGTAGATTAGCAGGGAAAAAAACATTGAAAACCTGGTCCAGAAAATAAATCTAGTTTAAGTAGCATTCCACCAACATACGACTTCACGATAGACTAGACTAAAAAAACACACCTAAAAATATTTTACAACTTCATAGGAAGAACTGACACAATTTACGGCAATCCCGAAACTGCAAATCATTTATATGCAACTTTCATCGCCATGGTAATTTACATGCACAAAGTAGCATTGCACAAAAAAAATTGACCTAATTGATTATGATCCATATTCTCCAAAAAATCATAATTGATTTGCATATAGCAAACATAAAACAATCAAAACTAAGCTAGTTTCATGGCAGAATAAGATAAATAAACTGTTGCGGTCAGATACCTTTATTCTTAAATAATAATTGCTATCCTCTGAGTTCTGCCAAGTAATGGCAGAGGCAACCAAAGAAGTAGAGGAATCTGCTTGAACACTTGAGTTAAGAATGGTTGCACCATTTGATTCTTTGAAGAAGTGTTGCATCCAATAACTAGGAGTTCCATACTGCTGCCATGAGTTGAAAACAATGGAATCTGGGCTCCACCTTTATATATAGATAACATCTCAAGTTGTAAAAACATGTCTATATTTGAGATAATACTAGAAATATTATTCTAGTCAAATAAGTTACCTGCGATTATTGGAATTGACAAAAAGTGGAGCATAACTTGCCATCTCTACAACGTCACTGCATTTGAAAGATAACATAGATCTTTGGTTACATGTGAATAAAAGGACAGATACTAAAAGATAAAATTCACTTTTTTGGTGATGTTTGATGATGATCAACCTCTGGTTCTACAAAACACAATTAACCATTCATTGAATCACAAAACAAGAATAGATATGAACTTTTCATAATGCTGGCAAATTGATAGGACACAGAACTGCTTATGCAGCTCCATAAGAATAATTAGACAACATGATGAGAAGGAAAACCGACAATCCCCCATAAAGTTTGCAGTATCGCAGTGTCATCTACAAGTAATTCAATTTCAACAAGGCACTACTAAGTTTTCAATGTCATCACCACCACCATCATCATAATCTGTACACAGCAAGCCTATGGTTTTTAGTTTTCATGTCATAAATGATTATTTTCAGATCCAGATCAATGACACAAAACCATCCAGACACAAAATGGCAAGTTTTTTATGCCAGATAGCTTCTTCTGACAACCCTGTAAAGATAGGAAAATGAGACGAATCCTGAAGCTTTAATATTGATGTCATCAATATACCCCTCTATTGTCCAGCCATTACAGATGATAGTTAAGTTAATAACAGTTCAACTGATTACTAACCCCAAATAACACCAAGCGAGCAGTAATACCTGTTGTGTTCCAAACCAATTAGGAATGCAGCTTCTCCTATTGCAGCCTTAAGATTTCCATATCCAGCATCAGAACCCGTTACAGCATACTCACTTACAAAGGCCTAAATTATATTTATTAATCAGCAAGATCTATTACACCAAGAAAGAAAAAATCAGATATACCGAAGGAAAACTTCATACCTTGGGACTATTTGCAGAACCTTTTGCATGATCAAACTTGTTTTTCATAAAAAACATGTCGGCTGCAGCTTTAGGGTATGTCTGTCCAAAAAATAGAGTAAACATAAAAGAAGAAGAAGAATAATAGATGTCTTACAATGAAATAACTGAAACTTCCAATATAAAGAAATCAATCTTACATGAAAATCATAATAATCAGCCGGATGATCCAGTGGACGGGAAGAGGCATCACAGTTAGTGATAATTTTTATGTCAGCGTAAGCACCTTTTATGGCGTCGTAAAATTTAAGATAATTTCCTGATTGCGGTAGTGACAAACACAATTAGCATTTCTTAAAATTCCATGATCCTGCTAGCAAAAGTCCAAATGACCAATGAAAGCATAAACAAAGACACAGAGTGGCCTCTCTCTTTCTTTTCTTTTCTCTTTCTTTCATCTTCTTCTTCTTTTTTCCCCCTTTTTTCTTTCGGTTTCAAGGTTTGTCATTACGTTGCGTTTCTGTGAAGCCACAAATGTAACTTAAGAAGGTATCGCATGGTACCTCGATAGTAATCTTTTCCGCAATCTTCATTTCCAATTGCCACATGGTTCAACTTGAAAGGTTCTGGATGTCCCATTGCCGCTCGAACAGAACCCCATTTTGAATCAGCAGCACCTCTAGCAAATTCAATGCTATCAAGAGCATCCTGCATGACAACAACGTCCAAGAAGCAGTTTTACTTGTGCTAAACATAAACCAAAATTTGAATGTTGGATGCCATTTCAATATGTGATTTCTCTCACATACCTGAACAAAGGGTAAAATGCTGGAAGTGGAAACACTTTCTGAGTGACTAACCCCTGGAGAAAAGCAAAACATGTATAAGCATGTACACTTTTATGGTGAGGAAGAGAAATTCGAACCAGTACTAACAGAACTACCATTATTGATCACCCACACTGGCACTGTGTTTAAATCCTCAGCTAACTGCAGCAAGCAAATGAAAAAAGCAAGCTACTGAGAATATCCAAAAGTAGAACTTTTGAAGAATTTTATCCAGGAAGGTTTTCAAAATATACTTGCAGTATGCAAATTATCCACACAACCTCAATTTGATAAAATCACAATCACCACATCATCATGAAAGCATATGTTTCTCAAGCTTAAAGAACTTACTTGAAGAAATTCGAAGTAACCTAGACCATCATCAGTCCAATAATTCCAGACATCCCCAAAGTGCCCAGGCCTTTTCTCCCATGGACCGATGCTTTCCCTCCAACGAAATGCATTTCTTAAATGCTCACCTTCAACATAACATCCACCTGATAGATTTAAAAAAAAAATCAAAAATTCAATTTAAGAACGTGAAATTATGCACACTATCCAAAGACTTCTAGGGTTTTAGCACCAACTAGCTTCAAACCATTGGAAAAAAAATGATAAATATCCAGGTGGAGATATGAGATCCCTGCAGATGCATTATTACCCTTGAATGAAAGGCATCCATAAAATTTTGCAGAAGAATGGCATACATATTTGTAAAATACACACACACACACAGATATCTCTCTCTCTCTGTGTATATATATACATACATACATATATATATATATATATACATATATATATATATATATATATATATATATAACTTTCCTCGTTGCAAAGCTGAAGAGTATAATTTTTGCAATTTCCTTACCTGGAAATCTCAAAAATCCAGGTTTTAAATCCTGGAGCATGGAAAACAATTCGTTGCGAAAACCGTGCCCCTAAGGTACAACAGAAAAAGAAAACACATCAAACTATGAAACAAAGAATAAAATCAATGCTGTTGAAGTAGGATGCAGACATTGTAATGAAAATTGGAAGGCAAAAAATTGTTTAACAACTACCGAGGGATAGAAAACTCATAACAATCAATTCCTGACAGGAACATCTATTATTATTCTCCACATTCTCAGAAGTCTATTTAGTTGATTGCCAAACTGAATCCAAACGTCTGAGGAGATAATGGGCATTCGTAACAGCTATCCAATGATTATAAATGACAGATATAAATTGAAATTGTAAAATGTGCATGATATGAGAACGCAGGGAGGGATTTTCTAATCCATCTTGTTGTGTGCATATTCAAAATAATCTAAGAGTACCTTGTAGGTATCCATAGGCATTACTGAAATCTGATCCAACCAAATTGTTCCTTTTGACAAAGATGTCAACTGCAATCTTCCGTGATGGTCTGTTTCTTCAGCGTCCAATTTCAGTTCCACTTTTGCCCAAATTGTAAATTCTAACGATGTGGCTCTACATGATCACAAGCTTGTACTGAAGCTTAGATGGTAATAGAATAAAATTTTAAGAATCTTCAGAGTACTCAACAGACCTGATATTTTTGTTGGCGAGTTGGTTTAGTCCATCAGATGACGTAAGTGAAACAGACAAATCAACTGCTTCAGATGACCTAATGTACAATATTACTTTGTAGCTCTTCCCTTTTTCAATATTCTGGTGTTCACAGCACAGAAGGAAATCACGACAATTTACATTTCAATATTGGAAATGAAGATAGCAATTACATCCTCATACCATTCCCCAGTACCCTGGATTATATACACCCACCCCACCAGGCGGACATAAATTTGAGCCTTCTTTGCCATCACAAAGAATATCCATTCTAAGTGCCACTTTATTTCGCTCGAAGCATGACGAGAGGTCTGTTGTCACAAAAATAGTGGAATCATTCCCGATAATAGTCCACGGAGCTATGTACGATGGAGTACTGAGGCCCCCGGATTCAAAACCTGTTTACCAAAAAAAAAAGAATAAATAAGATCAAAAGGAATAAATAACGATAACCAACACAAAATGCTGTGGATATTGATCATATCGAGCTATTGTAATTTAGCATTTAGCATGAGATGTTGGATGAGTTCACTTCATCAGTGCATAATTAACTGAGAACTTTTTGTGATCAAGCACTCAATCACCTTAAAACCAAATTGAAACCATAAAATTTTCAGAACAACCTCGGTTGCTTACGAGCTCTGCCCATAAACCCCCCGCTCCAGCGTGGTTGATCTCCTACAAAAGCAGAGACGTCCGCTCTTTATAAAAAACACAGGTAGAAATTTGCGCGCTACCGTATTGAATCAGACATTCACCTCAAAGAAGATACCAAACATAGTGCCAGGGATTGTCCTGTTTAGTCCGGGGGAAGCGTCTACACTAAGGCGGGCAGTCTTGTTCGAACCGGCCCCGCAAACGAAAGCACGATGATCAAGACAGAGAACAACAAATAGAAGATAAAACACAACCGCGGAAGAAGTTCCAGCAGAAGTCATCATCCTGCATCACATAAATATAACTTGGACAGAGACAAAAATATGTATAAGATCACACATATCGATGTGACTACAGTAGTTCGAATTTCAAACCGCCGAGAGAGAAAAATGCAAAAAACACACACAGTTGAGTGCATCGTATACAACCAATCCACACAAAAGCAAGCAACAACAACCTGAACGAGGAAGACGGCCGAAACATAATCCGGTCGGAGAGATGGAAATCAGAGGGGAATTGGATAAAGGGTGAGAGGAGTGGGTCTGGGAGTGACGAAAGTTGGGGTGGAAGTCACGCCATGGTGGTGCTGGCCGAGATCAAATCCTTGTTTTCAAAGCAAAATCAAATCCATGGAGAGTTTTTAGGAGACGACTTTTCCAAGGCTTTTTAATCAAAGTTTAGTAACAACTTGTGGGCTTAGCATTAATCTCTTCGATGATGATCTTCTACGCCAACGGTCCGCGGTATGTTTGGCTTGCACGGCACTGCGCACGTGGGAGCCATTTGTTGGCCACCCGTCGCTCATGAGTCATGATCGTAACACAATAAAGATTATAGATAGGAAAATTATAAGATGTAGAAAAGGAGAATATTGTCAATGACGAAGGAAATATGCTGCGTTGGGGGAGGAGAAAAAGGATTTTTTAATTTTTAAATAGAGCAATCTCCATCTCACATTGAACGATCGAGGATGGTTTATAAAGGTCGACGTTGGGGAGTAACAGACTCGGACGTTCTACATGATCGGAGGAGATTTGGATGTTCGTATAAAAACATAGTAGTATAATAGTATTAGTAGTACTGACCTTCACGATGATATACACTTTCATAAGGGATACGGCAAGTAGCTAGCTATCCTGTCGATGTAAGCGCCCATAAGGATACGGGTCTACATCTATAGGCCCCTTAACTGGACCCATTCTCTTCATGTGACAAAAAAACTACCAATGGTTTCTAAAATGGAAAAAAAAAATTCTAAAATCACTCCACAAAAAACTATTCAAAAATCGCTCTGATACCGCCGTATGCATCGGTGGGATTTTTCGAATTTTTATGATGAATGTGCCTATGAACCCTTGAAATTACTAGAATTACTTGACACATCTATTGGTGGGATATTTTCATGAGAAGGCATAATATCCGTACTAGCTGATATAAAAAAATAAACAATATAAAACTCTATCCACTTATCTTTAATCACATGGCTGTAATTTTTTCTCACTCGAATAAAATTGGCCTTATTATCTAATTATACTTGCAACTTAATAAACTATATTAAATATAGCTGACACAAAAATATCAGCTATTGTTGATACTGATTTTTTTTTCTCATGTTCGAGAAACATTTCAATTTTATAATTCCATAGCCAGAACAATCACCCTAAATTATAACTATTTAGTTTACTAATTGTAATTTGAATGTAAGATTTTTTTGGCACATAAAAGTTTCATCCACACACTTAGGGGTGGGCATTGATAAGATGGACATCGGACAATTTGTTATCCTTATTTATCCAAAATTTTATCAGATAAAATTTATACGGTGAGTCAATATCCGACTTATCCGTTAGACCCTAAGTATCTATAGACAATCCGAAATTATATTCTACCATGGCTCGGAAAGTACTGTTCATACGCCGAGATGCTCAGTGCATCCAGGTGGAGTGAAAATGTACCACGATGTTTGACGAACATATTGGTGGTCAGGAATGAAGAGAGAGTTATATGACACAGTTGCCAGATGTTTGGTATGCCAGCAGGTGAAAGCTGAGCACGTGTGTCCAGGTGGAACGCTACAACCATTGGAAACCTCGGAGTGAAAGTGGGAGAGTATAGCATACAACTTTGTAGTCGGTTTACCTAAGACCCGCCAACAAAAGGATGCAATATGGGCCATAGTTGTAACACCCCGACTCGGCTCACCCGTGAACCGACCCGGAAATGCTACTAGCGACCGAACCGTTCGATAATCTACTAGATTCGGTTAAGCTGACCCGGATCTACTCTCGGCGTCTTAAGATGAAGACCACCTATGTCCTCTATTCATTATTCACATCATGACATTATTTCTTAGCATTCAATCATATTATCATATTTT
>JAVDBV010084006.1:0-13914 GCA_032619315.1 Piper longum | reverse complement strand
GGGAGAGAAATCGGGCGAAAAAGAAAATTTTGGATGGACGGCACTGTAGCAACTCGGGGCCGGTTACTGTTCATCAGCCCCGTCACTGTTTAACCCGGTCGCTACAGTAACAGCGACCTCGGGTACTGTAGCGATCCGGGTTTTATTGCATGATGGGCCCCATTTGAAATCTTTGGCTGGATTACTTATAAACTTAATTAGGGTTTTATAGAGAACAACATTAGACGGTAGAAAGCGACGGCTCGAGAGATAGGGAGAACAACGACGAAGGAATTGGATCAGAAGAAGAATTAGTTTTCTCTAAAAGAGTTTTTTTTCTTTATTCTGATTTATTTTTTTTTGTAATTAATGATGTCTTTCTTATCATACATGAATTTCTTGTGTTTATTTGAATATTATATGGAGTAAATTCTTTTTTAGGATTTTCAATGAAACTTAGTGCATGGATTAATAAATGTTATTAATTTTTATTGATGTGATTGTGTTTTTGGATCATCTATTTTATTCTATTCGTTCATGCTATCATTAGATTGGCCACCTATTGATTGATTTAGAGATTTAATCTTGTCTAGAAATAGAAAGATTAGATTTGTCATTTAATAAAATAACCTTTGTTTATCTATTTTGGGTGATTTACATATGAGATAGAGATATACTCATATGTCTTGGGTAACTGTTAAGGGTAGAACTTCATGTATCATTTTGCATACGCAATTTCATAAAGATATAGAAATTGGGTGTGATTAATAAGTTTATGGTGAATCGAAGAGATGTTATAAATAATTAATTCCCATGGTTAATGATTCGAATATGCAATTCATAGGTAAAAATTATAACTTTAATCATATAGAGCACTAAGTGAAATTGAAAATGTTAGGTTTGTCGTCTTGAAATCAATTCATCATTTAACTATTATAATTTTAGATTAATTTAGTTGTAATTCATAATTAAATCATTATTAAAACTGATTTTCGTTTAAGTATAAGTAATTAAATTAGTTTTGATAATTGAGAATTTTTACTATTAATTCCTTGTGGGACGATACTTTCTTATCACTTTTATTAATTGATTCGACACGTGCACTTGCATTATAAATTCCACATAAGATGGAGACCAAAATGGGCCTTTCTTACTGTGCCACATGAAAGCATATGAATTTTTCCATCACCTTGAACTAACACTTGATACTAAAAAATAATACCCTAATGTAATGGCAACAAACAAGCTCCAAATAAAATGATGTACAAAAAAAGGTACCTAGGTAGTAACTCAAATTAAATACTAAGTAAAAAGTAAAATGGTTAAAATTAAAAGCCAAATCAATCATAGATGGGGCTACAAATTGATAGTCAATGACTGAAGCAGCTGATACACAATGGCATCAATCAATTTCTTGAACCCAATAATTTCTTTTGAAAATTTCTTATGTGCATGTGCACAAGATTTGCATAAAATATTCCTGATCACCCTCTACACATGAAGAACAAGTTCTATTTTAATCACAGACACACTCACCAAGCAGTTAGCAAGCTGCAGCACTAGTGGCATAGAACATGCAGTGGGAATATCCTATCAAAACCATCTTTTAGGTCTTTCTTCAAGCGCATGCATGTCACCTCCAACCAAACACCTCTTGCCTTCTCTCTAATACGTCTGATCTCTCCTTGCATCCTATCTCACTCTTGTCCCTTCCCCATCTCCAACCATCACAACAACATCAATCCAAAGCAAGTGCTTCCCTTCAACAAATCTACCGACTAATATATTTGTTTAATCACAGGCAATGTTCATAGGGCTTGTTGATGGCATGAGTGCAGCACAAACTTCAACTAATCAACATCTTCAAACGAGGCATTTAGCTTGTTGGGAATGGGAGCCAAAGAAGCAAGAAAGTCTCTAGGTAACTTGTGGGTATTTTATGCCTTGCTTTGTCTGCCATAGTGGAAACTCAAAAGTGGGGTGGATTAACAGAAAGGTATTGGTAATGGTGTTACGTGGTTGGTTGTAGGCAAAGCCTTGTGGGAAGTGAGCTAAGTAAAACTAGTATATATACAAGACTAGTTTGCTTAACCATCAAGTGTATAATACACGAATGACATGCACACATTTAGACATGATCAATTACGTAAACTTAAAATCACATCTTTGTTATTGCACTGCAGTTCATAATTACAATGCAAATTAATTTAACACAAAATTTAAATGGTTTATAAAAAAAAGAGAGTTTTGTGTGCCCAATGTACCTCTCTATTTTTGTGGAAGCAGATTTGGTGTAAAAAGTGCAACAACAACTTGCTGTAGCAGCCTGCTTATCGGATCAAATTATCACAATTAGTGAAGTTTAAAAAATAATCATATCAATTAGCTAAACTCTTCTAATTGTGGTGATTTACATCAATAAGATAATTGCTGTAACATTTGATACAACAAACGAAATGGCCTATTTTTGTACCAAATATTTTGCACCAAAAAAGGACTGTAAGAGTGCCATCCTGAGGGTGAGTAAACATAATATTGAAGCTCCTTAAATCTGAATATTGACTGTTTTGTGTTATCTTCTTTGTTTACTTTGCCTGTATAATTAATTATTCTACAATTCATACATCTCATGAAATAATTAAAGGATAATAATTGATAGAATCTCAAAATTATAATTTCTCTTTACAAATCACAAGCAACTACATCTCCCTCCAAATTTACTTGGGTTTTTCATGCTCCAACATCATTTTTTGAAACAAATATCAAATTAAGGGGGGGGGAAATGAAATACAGGTTCTACATTAAAAGGGTGGTCAGCAAGCAGACAAGAAGCAGTCAAGACTCAAAAACACATCAATTTCTTAATAAGAAAAAAGTGGGTCTTTTTTAAACAAATCATAGGTATCAGATCTGTCTGATCCAAGTTGTAGGCGTGCATGGTTATTACACATCACACATTACTCATTACACATAATAAAAATAAAAAAAAGGCCAATTGTATTAATTTTAACTATCATCTTCTCCAATCTCCTACATTTATCTCAAACAAGTTCTCAGTCAACACAAGATCAATAAACAACACTAAACATGAACCTAGGAGATTGGGCTGGGGCACAATTATTCACAAAAAACCTAGAGACGTGAAGCTGGGGACAACATGCCACCATTTTTCACAAACCCTAAAAGTTTTAGCTTAAAAAGATGTTCTAAGATAAACAAAGAACACACATGTATAACACAGACCAGCCCTCATGCTGCTACAAGAGCAAGACAAAGCAGGGACAAACATGATAAGCTCACTTTTGAAGGCTACTTGTATAGTTGTATTCAAGATCTTGGTTGGAAGTTCTAAACTTTTGTAATGTCTACCATGTGTTTCTTGACCAAGAAATTGTAGTATATACAAATTAAAAACTACCAACCTTGGACTTTGGAGCTACTTCTAAGTATAAAAAAGAGGCCATTCTCTGCATTTATTTAAATGATTAAACTGCAATCCAAAGGCAAGCCTATTGCTTTCTCATGATCATAAACATAGAGGAATGAACAAGATGAAAGTTTACATGGGGGCCATGTGTGTTGGAGTACAATCTAACAAACAAAATATTGTAGAGTATAGATATTTTTTTTCTTCTTGGTGTATTGGGTAAAGGTACCCAAGATGTAATTCCCAAGATATGACAAACTTTGTGTATAGTGTATGCAATATTTGTACCTTACTATTCCTTGATTAAATTTCGTGTGATCTACGTGATATTATTATTCACCAAGTGAAGATCATCATACTGGTCTCTCCCTTCCTCTTTACCACATAAAACTTTACCAATACAAAACCGTCTACAATATGGTGATCTCTAATAATATATGTGTTCTAGCCAGTAGCTAAAACATATATATATATATATATATATATATATATAATATGACTCAAAAATATAAAACGCTGCAGCTTCTCATTTTGATTTCTTGGCATAAAAATGAATTAATATATAAAATAATTTTTGCCATTATTCATGCATTAATACTAGTCCTGACAAAAAAAGGAAGGTGACATAAAAAAAAGGTATCTGCCAACAAATCATCAAAATTTTATCATTTATAATAATATAAATTTTAATCAAGATTCATAAACCCAACATTTTTTGGGTTTTAGACAATAAAAAAATGAATATGTTTGTTGTAAAAATTAATTGAAGAAAAATGTCAAAAACAAAATTTTTAAAAAGTTTGACATGAGGGTGGATGCAATAGAGGCTGAATGTGTTGCAAATTATAAAATGCTCTCAACAAGGCAATACTCTGTGTTAATTTTTCGAAAATTTCACAAGCAAATTATTATAATTTGGAGATCATATAGTAGATGCCATTTTTTTTTAAATGATGGTAAAAAGAGAACCAAATACCAAACTTATTCCCCACATAAGTGAAACTATTTATTTATAGATATATACTAAATTCTTCTTCATCACGTGCAATCACGTGACGGTTTGCACGTGTCAAGACGGGTTCAAGTGTGGGCCCGGATGTGGTGTTGGCGTTGGGGAAGTAGATAGCTGAGCTGTCAGTGGGACCCGTAAACTTGTAAGTATGACTCGTCAACGCAAGCGCCAGCTTTGGCCTTGATAAGCGAGCCCAAGGGGCCCAATTTATATTTTTCGTGAGTGGGCCATGGGGCCCCACCACAATTTGCAACATAATAATAATAAATATTTGAAATTTATTTATTTTTACCTTATTATTATTTCTTGGGTATAATTATTCTAACTTAACATTAAACATTTAGTTTAGCCAACCCTAAGTACCTTAGGCTATGGCAAATAGGAACATTTCAAGTTGACCGGCGAATCCAACCACTTGCCTGGTCAAGATCGACCCCTAATCTTGGTTGAATCCGACAGCTGTCACGAGGGTGGGGTAAAGGGTTATTTTTTAATTTTTTTAAAAAATTTAGATCTAGTCTTAATTATTTTTATAACTAGACAGTTTGAATTTATTTGGGACAAGAAATTTTTGCTACCAGTGGTTAAAAAACTTTTTCCTAATTTAAATATATAAAATCTTAATTTCCGTCTTAAGGAATCCTAATGATATTGTCAAATTGAAGTGAGTTGTAACATGGGCTTATGGGTAGTGATGATAAAAATTTTCTTCATATATATTATTTTAAATGCTAACTCTATAATTAATAACCCCCTCTACATATATTCATCCTTAATATGATAACCAATCGCATTTTAGGTCTGCACTTAACTATATAGGTTTAAACTTTACAACTAAGTCGCTTTAGGTCAAAATGATCGGATCCGTACTATTCGTGTTTAAAATTTATATTTTAGCTACTTTAAGTTAAAATGACCAAATCTTTCCAATTATTGTTTAAACTTTCGAGATTAGTTGTTTTAGGTCAAAAGGATCGAATCCATCTTATTCATTGTAGGTTAAAACGATCGCATCCTTCGTCTTCCTGTTAAAGCAAAATAAAATGTAGTTAGACTTACATTTACAGCAGAATTGGACAATAATTGAATGTGGCTTTATATGTTGGTTCTATTTCAATCACTACGAGAAAAATCAGTTTTTGCCGATCTACAATCCACAAAAGTTTCGATCACAAACTCTGTGGGAGAAAACATAAAATCTCTTAATTATTAATTTCATAAAAAATTATGTAAAGATACAAAGGAGGGACAACACCAATCACAGAAATCATTTATACTCCTCATCCCATCTGCTACTGTATTCAATGACATTTCTCCTCCCCTCTCTCTTCCAGTAAATGCTCTTTAAGGAGAAACCTCTTTTACAAGTAAAATTTTAATTGATATCATCAACATAGACATGGCTCTATATAGCAATATTATCATATTTGTCTATATAGTTTTTGACAAAAGTATAATGGAGCAAACCAAATAAGCTTATTGTAGTGTTTATGAGCTCTTCAAGCTCATTGTTGTTAATTAACATTTTTTATGTACATAAAACTTGTGCTACTATGTTTTGCATGGTTTTGGGAGGTCTGGAATAATTAGATGTAGACGATTATGACATTATTTGCATCTATATATTATTTTAGTTATGTTGTAGCATTTTTCATATGTGAGGGCATGGATTCAAACACTCCATCTCCTCCATTATTTGGCTTGTCTTGAGAAAATCATGCACAGTACATGAGGAATACTAAATGCTCAAGTATTGTTCTTGTCACAGGTCATAACTACAATGTCTATGAGGAGGGAACAATAACACCAGCATCCTTACATGTATAAGTCTCAATTCTTAATATAGCCATTAAAATGATGACCAGAATGTATGAAAGTGTTGCAGGAGAGAAAGGAGAGAGAGAGAGAGAGAGAGGGGTGAGTTTTGTAACTTGTTATAAAGAAAAAAGAGAGGGAGAGAACAACAAAAGCTTGCAGTGAGAGGGGAGCTACCAGTTGCCGTGGATGTCAATTGCTTGGAGGAGAATTGTTTTAGAGAAAGGATGGTATTGAGGCCAAGGACCATTGGCGGCTCCTTTCTTGGAACAACCTTGGAATCTCATTCTTCCGCCCGGCCCCCCCCCCGTTGCACATGAAAGAATAAAAGGCCATCACCAAGTCCCAAAACCCAGATAAAAAATACTCTTAACAGTGTTATCAGATGTTATATTGATGTTACATATGAAGGGATGGCAAGTCAATGGTTTAACTTATGACTCGTTAGCAACATATTTATTCACTTTCACTATACATGGACAGCTTGACAGCTAACTTGAGAAGTTTTTCGATGTTTATGAGAAGAAAGGGGGGATTGCTGCAAGCTTCTTGCTTGAGTGCTTCAAATATTCTCTTTTTATTTGAAGGAAGTTGGGGATGTGGGGGGAGTAGGTTAGCTGTTCTAGATTTGGCGTGGCATCACATGCCAATGCACCTTTGTCCATGCATATCCACACCCATTCACCCAATTTATTTTATTGTCTTTGAGTCCATGTAGACTCCCCATAGATGGAGAGATTCAAAGTTCTAGGATTCTTGTGCATGGAGCACCCAAATGACATAAACAACCTATCATTGATTTGGTTGTTTATTTGATCTCCCTTCCCATCAAAAGGGTATCAAGCTATGTATTTGCATTTTAAAAACTGGTTAAGATATGGTGTTGGTGCTCATGTGCCATGAATCTATGAAAAATGTTCATTTTTTAATCTTTTAATCCATTCTTCCCCACAGTTAGCAATGGTGCCTTATCATCTTGGTGATAATTTTACAGCAGATGAGGATCCCACTGTCATTTCAATTGGTGCTTAACGGTAGTTTTTCTTTTACAAAATGTAAAAAGGACATTGAACAACTACAAGGAATTGAAAGCATTTTGTCTTTGTTCCAACTTTCTTTAATGACAAACATTGAAGGAAGTAGAAGAAAGGGAGTATATTTCCACGGTCTCCCATGGCTTCCTCTCTAAAAATATCACCCTACCCACAAGACAAACCTCTTTTTTGAGTACTTTAATGGCTGCCAATCAATGCACACAAGTATACAACTATACCATCTTCATCTCACTCTCCTTATGTCCTGATGTCTTTGATGTCACCAGCGATTTTTGTTGGCGTTGCCCAAGATACAGATAGAGAAAAGTATTTAGTACCAACCTTGTCTGGCCTTCATCCCCCCCACTCACCTTCTCTCACTGTCTCTCTTCCCCTATCTCCACTCCGATTATTCCCTCCCCTTCTCTCATTCTCCACCTTCCTGCCATACCATTTACTGTGACTGTCATAAAAATGCACCTGCTGTTCTTTTCTACTCCTTTGCAGTCCAAGACCCTTGTGTAGATGCTAGACACTTGAAAATGCATGGACTTTGCTGTGGGTCTGGATGGGTTGGCTGGACTTGAGAGTGGGTTTTCTCATCTGGGTGTCTCAGAGGGGGAAGGTCGTGGAGGCCTTGGATCTGGGAGTCTCAAGCAGGGGAGGTCTAGGCTGGGGGAGGATGAATGGAGCAGCTTGAAAATGGCTAGAACTGACACAATGGTGATGCAGCCCCGGAGGCCCAGTTCTCTGTACCAAGATCAGCAAGTTCTGAACTTTTCATCTGGAAAGGCTGAGTCTTCAGTAGTCACCAGTGATGGTTTGCTTGAGAGGACTTTACAGAATGGGACTCCCCTTGGGTTCTACCTCCCATCAGCAAGCTATGGTAGAAATACAGGTGTATGATTTTATGAATGTCTGCATGAAGGTTTTTGTGTTGAACTCATTGACTTATTGATGGTGTGGTGAGGAAGAAGAGATCTTTTCCAAGTATAAGATGGGAGGTATTGATGGAGAGTCCTTGGTCTTTTCAGAAAGGCAAGCAAGGATGCAGTTCATGTCTTGTCAAAAGAAAAGTGCCATTTTTTTTCTGTTTTAGTTTTTTGTTAACTCTTAAAAATGCTTCATCAAAGATCTGAGTTTTTTCCTTCTTAATATTCTTTTTTCCCTTGTTTTTTGGAGAAGATAGACAGTAAGAGATATAGTTAAAAGCAAAATTTGAAGGAATAACGTAATTGTTAGTTAGTTTCCATCATTTTACTTTTCTTCCATATAAGTTGCAGACAAACAGTAAGCTCTATAGTTTGCTACCAGGAATCTTTTCTGGAGTATGTTGTTCTCTGGTTTCTTCTCTAACTACTCTTTTGTTGTCCCTCTATTTTTGGCATGACATGTTCACTTCTTATTTTATTTTTTCATTTTCATTTTTTCTGTTCTGAATCTGTTGGCATCCTTTGCTAGGTGTGGGTTCTGGAGGCTATAGTGGAGTGAATGGAGCTTTTACAGGCAGTAGAGGGCCTTTCACCCCATCCCAGTGGATGGAGTTGGAACATCAAGCACTGATTTACAAACATCTCAATGCTAATGTACCTATACCTCCTAATCTTATCATGTCCATCACGAGAGGTCTCAATCCTGCAGGTTTTTCTGGATTTCCTCTTGGATCTTTCAGACCCAGCACATGTAAGTTCTTCTTGTCAATGGCTACTTTAATCGTTTTATTTGAGAACAATTTCCATGTAAAACCGGGTGTCTGAGATAAGATCCGTAGCTAAATGTCTAACCATGGAAGGCCTTGTTGGATGATGTATTTAATCTTCTTGGTTCTGTTACAAATTGAAAAGATGATTTAGCTCTTACTGACTTTTAGATAAAAAGGTGGGCATATCCTGGTCATTTTGAGATCTGCATGCACTTTTATGTGCTTGAGTTGTAAATATTTGATGCTTTTGATTTAGTAAGAGCTACAATTTCTGACAATCAATCTTAAGACCTGCATAAAACGTGAGGTTGGCTTAGGACTGAGGTTTACATTTGCATTTTTGGTATTTGATGGCTTCTTACCATTTTGTTGCATATGTTGTTGAAGTGGGATGGGGCTCTTTTCATCTTGGATATTCTGGCAACACTGATCCAGAACCTGGGCGGTGTCGCAGAACTGATGGAAAGAAATGGCGGTGCTCAAGAGATGCAGTTCCTGATCAGAAGTATTGCGAGAGGCATATGAACAGAGGTCGCCATCGTTCAAGAAAGCCTGTGGAAGGCCACCCTGGCCATGCCGCCTCCGGGACCTCTGCCACTGTCAAGGCATTGCCAAGTTCATCCATCATGGCAGCAGGACCTTCCAGCAGCACATCCAACAGCATTCCCTTTAATCATCAACACATAAAGAGCTTGCAAACTAGCTCAGATCCTTCCACTCAACAGATTAGCAGGTACTTAGAAATGTTACAAGTTGTTTGAAAACTAGATCATTACATTGGGTTTGTTTTAGGTGTTCTCCTATGATTAATCTTATAGGTACTAAAAATCTTCTTTATTTTCTTTAGGCTTATTACAAATAAACCAAATGTAGATGAAATGATGCAAGATTCACACACACTCTCCACCAAAAATTCACCATTCTCACTTATAAAGCATCAAAATCCATTTGAAGAAGCTCCTAGGCATGAGTTTGGACTTGTCTCATCTGATTCTCTACTGAATCCACTGAAAGGATCCTGCAATGAGAACCAAAGTCACAACAACTCTTCGGCCGATCTAGGTGAAAGAAATTGCCAATCTCATTCTCTACGTCACTTCATGGACAGCTGGCCGAAGAGTCAATCAGATAGGTCATCTTTTAACTGGCCTGAAGTGGAAGAAACTCAATATGATAGGACTCAGCTCTCTATCTCAATCCCCTTAGCAACATCAGACTTCTCCTCTTCAACTTCCTCGCCCGCACATGACAAACTGATGCTATCTCCCTTAAAATTGCTTCGGGAAATCGACGCTGTGCCGATGGGGCTAGGAGTTGGAGGAATCCTCCAGGAGACTAATCATAGACGAGCCAATTGGGTGCCCATTTCTTGGGAGGCTTCCATGGGTGGTCCTCTAGGTGAGGTACTAAATAAAACAAACACCATTCCAGGAGAACTCAAAAACCCATTGGCATTGAACCTCACAAATGAAGGATGGAATGCTAGTCCTGAAATGAGATCATCTCCAACTGGTGTCTTGCAAAAATCCACCTTTGTGTCCCTCTCCAACGGTAGTACAGGAAGTAGTCCAAGAAATGAGAGCTGCAAGAACCATGACATCAATGCCACCATCTGTGATAACTTGTCTGTGGGCAGACTCTTGTAGCAGAAGTTGGAAGTGTTACAAAATTCCTTGTGAAACTTTTACTGAATGACATAAAAACCGTTGTATAAGTGTCCGTCCATGCACTTGGATTCTCTTTTTTTCATTTCAATGTTTTTATGTATGGCTTGTGGGTGGTATCCATTGGTATTTGGAAGGATGGATAACACTCATTTTGGGATATATGTATTAGCCGGACATCTAATCTTTGGTTTTGTTTGTGGTTATCTCTGGTGGTTGAGCATCTCACTTTTTCTCTGAGTTCAGCTATTAGTTCTTGGGTTTCGTTTACATGATTTGTAGTAATAATTCCATGCCACCATTGGTATCCATTGGTATTTGGAAGGATGGATAACACTCATTTTGGGCTATATGTATTAGCCGGACATCTAATCTTTGGTTTTGTTTGTGGTTATCTCTGGTGGTTGAGCATCTCACTTTTTCTCTGAGTTCAGCTATTAGTTCTTGGGTTTCGTTTACATGATTTGTAGTAATAATTCCATGCCACCATTGGTATCCATTGGTATTTGGAAGGATGGATAACACTCATTTTGGGCTATATGTATTAGCCGGACATCTAATCTTTGGTTTTGTTTGTGGTTATCTCTGGTGGTTGAGCATCTCACTTTTTCTCTGAGTTCAGCTATTAGTTCTTGGGTTTCGTTTACATGATTTGTAGTAATAATTCCATGCCACCATTGGTATCCATTGGTATTTGGAAGGATGGATAACACTCATTTTGGGCTATATGTATTAGCCGGACATCTAATCTTTGGTTTTGTTTGTGGTTATCTCTGGTGGTTGAGCATCTCACTTTTTCTCTGAGTTCAGCTATTAGTTCTTGGGTTTCGTTTACATGATTTGTAGTAATAATTCCATGCCACCATTGGTATCCATTGGTATTTGGAAGGATGGATAACACTCATTTTGGGCTATATGTATTAGCCGGACATCTAATCTTTGGTTTTGTTTGTGGTTATCTCTGGTGGTTGAGCATCTCACTTTTTCTCTGAGTTCAGCTTTTAGTTCTTGGGTTTCGTTTACATGATTTGTAGTAATAATTCCATGCCACCAACATTTACCGTTTCTTCTTGTTGCGGTTTTTCTTGGCAGAGAATGCATCAAGAAGACATAAAACAGCCTTCGACGTTGATAATGCAATGCTTTCTAAATCCAGAATTCCCACATTCAATAACTTGTCATAATTTTGATGCTGTTTTTAGAGTGACAAATTTCACCCAATTTCTCTGTTTTTAAAATCATTCTTATCCAATTCCTTCTACTAAATGATAATTTTGATCTGGAAAATTAGTAAACAGTCATCATACGCATTTTAGACATCTTTTCATTGGAGGACCACACTGATGTTTACCACTACCAAATTCTAATGGATTGTCATATCATATGAGGTCAATTCTCAAAATTGTTGGCTTTTTTTTCTTACAATATTAGTCATGAAAAGTTCCTCTAATTGTCTGGACCCTTCCATTTCGTCTTTTACCCCCACACAGTTTTTCCCTGTGCAACCTTCAATCAACTCGAAAAATGGTAATCTAAAACAATGAAATTTGCCTGTACATGATTCTTTTCTGATTAGAGTAGTACAAGGAATTAATCAATAGTCTGTGAAAGCATTCTGGGTCATACCCAAGTGCAAATGAAATGTCACAAGTTTATGGAAATGTCAACGAAGATCTCTGGTTCACAGGGAATCATGACAATGATGAACAACGTTAAATTTGAGAAATGAATGTCTTGCATTATTAGGCAATTTTGCTAACAAGCGGTGTTAATGTGATTAATTACGCATTATTATGAGGGAAAATACGAATTTATGCATGTAGAATCGTTAATGAAGCCCCAAAAAGTCAGCCAATAAAAAAAGATCAAACAAAAAAATTATTGTTTTTTTTTTACCAACTACATATTATTGAGTTATAGCATTCTGTAATCAAGTTCCCAGAATTTTCCATCCCTGCTAACCCAAAATGCATCTTCCACTTCTTTTGGAAGCATTCAAAGAAATTAAGAAGAAAGACTTTGACATAAACCAGCTGATTAATCATCAAATGAAATTTGATTTGTCTTCTGACAAAGAAGACAAAGTCATTCCACCAACCTAAGCACGTTTAAAATGATCATCTTGGTGACCATATATATGTCTGCATCTTCAATTCAAGCTTTGGATGAACAATTGCAGAAGGATCAATTCAATCAACATAAGAAGATCTACCTTATCAACATGGGATCATTAGAGCAAGGAGAAAAACTTGAAGGATCACATTGGCAAACACAGTCAAGATTAGCACCCAGCAATGGCTATGAAAAGCCGCCACCTCCACCAGGTTTGCAAGCTAACTCAAGGTCTCCAAATTTGCAGTACGTTATCCATGTCCCAATCCCTCCTTGCCCATTAGACCTTTCTCCGAGAAGCTCTTCCGGGAGAAGGATGATCAAGAGCTGGGAAGACCCTTTTCTTGCTGCTTACATTGAGTGCACCAAAAGTGGTGAATTGTCCATGCCAAGTTCAGGTGGTAGAAAAGATCTCAATAAGGATGTCAAGATGATGGTGGGGTTTTTCTCCCGCAAGACCTCATGTATGGTGAGGGAGGATAGCTTGGTGAAAATGGTTCATCTCCCCAATCTTCGTCGTCGAACTTGATCGCCTGCTTCTAAAATATATGATCTGGGCAGCTGAATTTAAATCTACTCCGCCATCAAAACTTTTGTCATTTGTTATCACTTGTCTTGTCACACAAACCTGTCCCATAACCTTGCCTTGTCTTTGTGAGAATGACAAATGGTTTGCAAGAAGGGTTTGATGTTGTTATCGTCCATGGACAAATGGTTTAGATTAAACTTAACAGTGTCATTCAATTAATATTTCATACTTTTACACTTGATGTCACTCAAGCACTAGTACTACTATGATGCTAATTAAGTGGATATATCATATCATATAAACTCCACAAAGTAGGTAACTTGTGACATTTATAAAGCCAAAGTTCAATACTGCTTTAAAGTTCTTTGGAATCTTTCTCTAACCCGGTGAGTTTGCAAAGGTATTTCTTGCTTTTGCTATCTGAGAATGGTTTTTTTTGCCTTTCTGTCTTGTGATGTGAGCTTTGATCACTCTAATAATTCATGGTTTACTTATGGAGAATTATGAGTTGAGCAAAATTGAGGAGACGGCAAAATGGAAGAGAAAAACCAAATAAAAGATGAAAATCATTCTATATATACATGAACCAGGTAATATATATTTATATATATATATATATATATATATAAATATATATTAC
>JAVDBV010084003.1:0-15991 GCA_032619315.1 Piper longum | reverse complement strand
TGTATGTATGTATGATTATGATTATGAGCCGTGCATGCGAGCCGGCATTTTTTAAGTATGTTTGCTTACTGCCCGGTGTGAGGCATTCTTGAAGTTTCATATGTTTTCGTGGGTAATGGAATACCCATTTGCCAGATTGTATTAGTTATTTTTCGGACCAGTAACATTCGTTACTGACGGTTTTCTTATAATATAAGTAGGTCTCGCAAATCCTGTATCGACTTCGGCGGAAGGATAGATAAATGCTACACACACTTGAGCTTAACATAAGATGTTCTTTCTTGCATTTATTTATATTTGATGTATTTTGTTGTTTATTTAACAATGTCTTCCATTCTCATGACACCAAGAGGGTTATTTCGATCTATTTTATGGATCGAGTCTCACCGACTAATAATATTAAACATGTCTCGACTCGATCGTAACATTTCTGATCCGGTTCTTAAGTGAACAAAAAATTGGGGTGTTACATACATGCTACAATTCCTATGTGCATTCTTTCCCGACTAATGCATTGCCACTTATATACATAGCTAAAATGGGTACACCATCATCTAAATCATGTAGGCATCTCACACCACCCATACTACCTACGTGACACCTCTTATTGTAAAGGTGTCACATATTCTTTCATTGGTTAAATGTCACATGCACCAAGCTAGCCATATAAGTGACTCATCTTCCCATACCGGTGCTTATACCTTAATTTAAAAATAAAACACCTTAGAAAGCCCACTTATTCAAAATGAACTTTTGATTACGCTATAAGTTTAAGTCTTTGTAAAACAAATAACTGCACCACACAACCGAGCTTCATGTCCTTCCATGGTTCTTTTAATTTGCCACCTTGGCTTACAACCCCTCTTGATAGAAAATTGTTATTTCCATTCCCATTTGGAAACTTGTCATTTGCAACTCAAAGCATCCCCTTGGTGATAAAAATTATAGGCATTGCTTTATCTCCTTCTCTCTTTTATTTATTATTATTATTATTATCATTACTTTCTTTAACAATAAAGAGGTAGACGGCTATGCATACCAGTCTATTAACTTCTTCCACATTTATTTTGTTTCTATATGTTCCCCTATTTATATGCAGTCTAAAAAGAATTACCTTCAGCTATCTAGTACTAGTGTTACACTAGCCTACCAACCTAATACTTTTGACTCTTGGGCTGGTTCAATCCATCCTTACCATTCATTTTTTCCACACCCTGAGCAACCTCTAGGGATTTAGACATCCTTTTAGCCACAACAATTGAATTGGACATCCCTCCAGTCCCTATGCCCTTAGGACGTTGTTGAAAGTAGTCATTTAACATCGACTATAACTCACATAACACTCCAATAATCTGCACAGGGGTGGCGTTCACCTACAAATCATTTTGTACCCACCTAGAAGTACTTACCATCTAAAATAATGGAATTTAGCACCATAAAAGAATGACCAATGCTTACAATAAAAATGTTTGCCCTAGGGCTAGTGGACTAAGACTTTCAACATGTTAAGGATCAATTTGCATGGTTATGTGGCAATTACGTCTCTAATACGACTTGTAACAACCTGCCCGTTTCAAGCCACGAGTCAAGTGTTACAACATAAAATTAAGTTCCTCAAAAATAATTTACTATTAATTTATCACCATAAATAAATCCATACGCAAAGTGTTTGTTAAGGTTTAAATTGTAAGTCATGCCATGAAATAAAATATTAGAAACCAAAGCTCGAAACCAACTAAGGGCCATGAAACGAACAAAATCCCACTGTCTTGCAAGTAGATCAAAAATATAATAACTAAAATAAAAAAAATCAAGAGTCTAATAGCATAGTCCTCCACCTATTCCCAACTCTAACCCATCTGTCCATACTTGTACATGCAAAGGGAATTTCACTTTATTCATAAAATACAGATACAAGCCAATATATTTTATAATATTATTAATCAAGTTATTAAGTGATTATGAGCCTATGTTGAGCTCTAATTATGACGGGAATGGTGGTTACCCTATCTAACTATAATCATATCCATGTGCACATACGATACGTGGCTAGTGGCCTATCAAGATCAATATTTATCATTGACTCACTGTCTTCCAATGTTGACTTAAGATGCAATAACTCACATGAGGTACTTATGTATTAAAACTATCACGAGTCTGGACAGCCCAGGAGCCAAAGCCAACACTTAGTTTTCGGATTTTTGTATCACCCATGTTCGGTAACCCAATTGTTCAAATTATTAATGTAAGTTATTTTACCATAACTTACAGGTAAGTCACATCAATATTTTAAGTTTGTAATTGTTTTTATGATCATGTACTGATTAAGTTAATCTACTAAGGTTTGCCAGTAAGTCACATGAGTAGTATTAATTAGTTAATCAAGTTATTCAGTTATCAAGTAATGTGTCATGTTTATGTCAATCAAGTTTACATGTAATCAAGTATTTTGTTATATTATAAGTTATTCCAGTTGCCATGTTATATACAAGTACATGTTACACATTATTCAATTATTTTATGTTATATTCATGTTCATATATATGCAAGTGTGATATAGGTTTACTTGGTTTTTGCCTTGTTTAATCGTTTGTAGATTAGCCTATTTTTTATATTTACTTGTTTACTATATCTGTAAAGAATAGACTTATTGTAACACCTCGACTCGGCTCACCCGTGAACTGACCCGGAAATACTACTGGCGACCGAACCGTTCGATAATCTACTAGATTCAGTCAAGCCGACCCGGATCTATTCTCGGCATATTAAGATGGAGATACGATTCTCTATATGCATAGATGAATGCACCAAAAATCCTAATATGCTACTACATGGATGACATGAAATCAATTCACACACATCAACACAATTGCAATAAATCAAAAAAGAATTCTGAGTAAAAACGGACAGAGCCTCCCCTAAAAGTGCAATTAGGGGCCACCCTGTCAAAATAATATATATAAATATATATCCATAACAATAATATCATTCACAGAATATAATCTACTATGTACTCAATTCTCAAGCTTGGGTCTCAGCCCACCTGTGCATTCTTTCCACAACCCACGTCATGCCATAGAGTCATTTCATTCAATCATCAGCATATTATCATCTCTTAACAGCTTCTCACGTCAATTTCAATGTAAATAAATCATAAACACAATATTAAACATTCAATCAGTAAACATGTGTGTGCAAGAGACCTCACTGCTCCTCCGTCCAAACTAGCGCATCCATCTCACATTCATCACCTACATATATTACGAAAACATGTCAGTAACGAGTATTACCGGTCCGAAAAATAACTAATATCAAACTGGCACAGGAGAGCTAACTCTCCTGTTGAACAAAAACATCATATACTTCCTGAATAACTCTCACAAGGGCACTAATGGGAGCCGTCACTCTCGAGTTGACAGTGTCCCCTTTCCATCTCATTCTCTTTTCTTGGCCATTTCATCTATTGCGTCTTGCATCAAATCTCATTCTCGATCATCTCAGCCCTCTACGTCCTCCATATTGCTCCTGGCCTAGAGCCGAAGGCCGAGTATTCTCAGGCAGTCGCCTTCAGTTGCCTTTGAACCACAAGTCCGGACATGTGCTGTACTAAACACTACTCGTAAACCTCTACGTTCTCCGGGTGTGAGGAACTCAAACGCGGAGTTAGCAGGATCCCTTGGGATGAAGTGGGTCCTCCCCAACATAAACCCAAAGATGAACACATGCCTTATCTGAAACCATGGCCGCCTCCCTCTTTCCACCTCTCACTGAAAATACGAAAAGTACATATATATAGGCCTAGGTAGGGAATTTAATATAATAGGCCCGAAGGCAACTTGCGGTGGATCTTGTTTTCGAAAACATACTCAAGGGATCTCATCCTCGAGGGTTATTAATCTCGGAAAACTGTTCGGCTAAATGGCCCAAGTTAAATGGGATCCAATGAAATGCCACTTAACTCATCCCGCAAGTAGAAAACTAAACATACGATGGAATAGAGCGTAAAACAGAGACGAGTCCTAAACGGACCTGGTAGAAGCTCCAAGCATGACATCGCGCCTAGGCGGCGAGCTCCTACTCCGTACATACACATCAGAACATGATGCATCAAACTCATATAATTACCACACTCGCAATGCAAACATTTATCAGTAGTCAAACAATTATTAATGTAAATAATTCTAAGTCACCCTATTCATATCGATTTTATTATATTTTTCTAAATTACGTTAGCCACTTATCATGCTCAGACTACCTCATTAGTCACTTAATCCTCATCATTCTTAATCACATCATGTAATTCATCGTTTCATTCACATTTCGACATTTATCATATCAATTAATCAACCATAGCATGTTGTCTAACAATCATCAATTCTAAATAATAACTTGGAGGTAATTATACCTCGTGTGGTTGACAATCAGCGACAGTTAGGGTTTCGTTGTGTGTGCGTCCCGAACCTCAAATTCAGTGCTCGACAATGCCAGAAGCTCAATCGGGTTCGTCTGGATGAACTCCGCGGAAGGTCCGGTGAATTCCAGTAAATTCCAACAATTCCGGTTTTTTGGAAGGTTCTGGCGGTTTTCCCGCGGATTTCCATGGTTTTTCAGCAACTCTTCGGCGGTTTTCTAGCGACAATCGCTGGTGGCATCTACTGGTTGGATCGGGGTTGTATAGGGTACCATCGGAGCCACCTCGATGAGCCCGACGTGCCTGTGGTGTCAACGCGGCCGACGGAGGCGGCGACTCGCCGAAAAATGCCAAATACAGGGGCGGCCGCGGGGTGGCTAGATCCAGCTGACCTGGGCAGCGATTGGTGGTGCTCTGGTCGGGGAAGGTAGGTAGGGGAGTCGAGGATGTCGTGGCTACCACTCGATCATGGCGGCAGTGGTCACCGGTGGCGCGATCGACGATGAAAGCACGGCATACGGCACGGCGTACTCACGTTATGGCAGCTGGGCAACGGCCGGGCCTGGCCGGGGCAGCATGACGGAGCCGTGGTGGGGAGGAGCAGCATCACTTGGCAGCCGGGGGCGCCGGCACCGGTGTCGAACAGGAGGTGGTGGTGGCTAAGGCTCGGGAAAGGGGGAGAAGAAAATAAATGTCGGGGTTGAAAACTAGTTAGGTGGCATTTTTGTAAATATTACTTGACTCGTCTCCGGCTCGAGTTAAGAATAATATCTAAATCGAAATAATTCAAAAATAAATTCTAAAAATATTGGGAAAAATTCTCTAAAATAACACAACATCACAACATCCAAATGATATGCTCTACAGCTACCAACCCACCCAAAACTACTCATAACGCATCGTAACGCAGTAAACAACCTAAAACTATTTCTACGGTCATAAAATGAAGAAATCTAAAACCATCAACTGTATACTCTCATATATTCTGATAACTCATTCTCTGCTCATTCATGATGTCATCATCACATACTCGGGTACACATGACCCTCATGGCTCATACACGTGACCGGTATCGGCTCAGTACACGTGTTCTGAAACATACTCAACTTGGTCTGATGGCAGAACCGATCGGCTAACGACTATAAAACCATGACTCGAATCACGAGTTTTACACTTATTGTTATCATTATTGAGCGGATAAGTTTGTTCATATGCAGGTAATTAGAAGCGTTGGAGTGACGGAATGGAAGAACTCATCTTATTAGTTTTTTTACTTTATTTACTTATTAGTATTAGAGTTAAGTGGACCTTTTGCTTAATAGGTATTTAGAGATATATTTTATTTGTATATATGGGAATATGAAGTGGATATTCATTATGATATAATGAAACAAATGGTAGTTTTTTTTATTTTTGCACAATTTATATGTTTACTTTATTAAGTATTGTCAATTATGTTTGTACTAGTAATTAATGTGATGATCCCAATTTATGATGTGTCATGTGTATAAGCTAGGAACATTACAGAGTTGGCATCAGAGCTCAGATTTATTTTGTTTTTGTGGTCATGCTTACCCCATATATGTGCCCGTTGTTGAAATATCTTCTGAGTACCACATCCCTTAAAAGATAGAATAATATGTTCGAACTAACATAAGTCAGAGAATTGTTTTTAGTTTGTTGTGTGGTGCAGAGATGGCTAATCGAATCACCAATTAGCAATTGTAGTAACAACTTTAGGACTTAACTGTTGTGGTGAATGGTTTTACTCTGAATTTTTAGGCTACCTAAGAAGCCATTCAATAGCTATTGGCTCAAGGAATTCCAAGAGGACAGCCACCAGTGGACCTCAACTCCCAGATGGGGTAGAGGTATCGGAGGATCCTCAAGAGCCAGTAGTAGTAGTACCCCCTGCAAGACCGAACCAGCCAGGGATTTTCAGTTTGGAAAGATTTATCGAGAACGATGCTAAGTCTTTCAAGGGTGCCACTAAACCCGATAAATCTGAAGCATGGACTTTGTATATGTTGAAAACCTTTAGGGAGATGGAAGTCCCTGAGAATCATTGGGTAAGACTCGCCTCTTATTTCTTGCATGTTTGAGGAGGAAGCAGATTTTTGGTGGGAAGCTGCCCCGAGATAAACTTTTGTTGCATGTCAGTTTGGAGCCTATTACATGGGCTTAATTTATTGAAGCTTTACATGCTATCCAGAGCAAATCAAAGAACAGAAAGTGAGAGAATTCAGTAACATTCAGCTGAATAACTTATCAGTGAGGGAATTCTTCCAGAAATTCAAACAATTGGAACGATGCACTTGGGTTATGCACTACTGAGAGAACTTAGACTAGTAAGTTTCATTGGGAACTTTGGTTTGCACTCAAGGACCATGTTGCCAGTCAAAGACCTAAGATTCTTGCAGAGGCAATAACTATTGCATGTCTTGCGAAGGTAGTCCTAGTGGAACAGTGTGGACCATTCAACAAGAAAGACAAGAGCAAGAACAACAATTGGAGTTCCACTTCTAGCAAAAATGGCAAGTCTTCTACCACTTATAATAATCAAAACAATTAGAATAACAAGTAGAATGTGGATTGAAAGAAGGAAAGGAACTAGATAGAGAAGGCCAATCTTGTGTGATCTCATTGCAAGAAGAGACACACTGGTGAATGTCCCAAGAGTTCCAAATTGTGGTTTATATAACATCCCATAATTTAATTATTTTTATTAGTGGTTATTTGAACATTTTGGATGGATATAATTAGTATTTTTGATATGGATAAATTTTTTTTCTATATTTTAAAAATATTATGGTGTGTGACACATTGAATAATAATTAAAATTATTATTTATACTTTGTATAGGGTGGAAGATCGATTCCTAGTGTGAAAGAATGGAAGAATGACAATCGGCCAAAGCAGATTAGGTAAAATAGGTAAACGGGCAAGTAGGCACACCAAGTTTGGACCAAATCCATATTTTTGGTTGTTTGCTCTGTTAATTTTTCACTTATAATTATCTAAAGGATTTTTTGAGTGAAAACAAAATCGAAAAAGGTTATGTGATTAACCAGTAAGGGCCGAATTGGCTGAATATGGTTAAACGGTGAAACCTTGTTGACTTTTATGGTTTAGGTAGGGGTTAGAACGTGTCTATGGGGTTTTACTAGGTCAGTAGGAGTCTCCTAGGAGGTTGGAGGATAATTATTGAAAGAGGGAAAATGGGGTAGGAGTATATAAACACCTTAGTAGGGGAATTTGCCTTTTTTTTCCCAAAAACCTAAGGGTCGTCCTTCCTCTTCAAGGGTGAACATGGTACTTCTCTTACTCCCTTGTTCTAGAATTATTATTCATCATTTTGGTAGTTAGAAAGGTTCTAATTCATCCCCAATTGATAACCACCAAAGAAAAGGTTAATAATTTAACTTTAACATATATGTTAAATTTATGCATCATTGACATTTCCATGTTGTGTCTTTGCCTAAATCGTGTATGAACGTGTGTATTCATAGTTTTTCATTGTTTATATGATTATTTGATGCATGAATGCCATAATTTGGACCATGAACTTGATTATAATTAGAGGTGGTAAGGTTTAACAATGTAGATACCGATTTTTGTGTTGTTTGAAGTATAAAAGAATAAGTTGAATAGAAACCAATTAAGAGGCTAGTTTTATTTGTCAAGAAAGATTCTACACTCTTAGGTTTAATGTAAATAATAAGTGAATGAGGTTTCATGGAGCATGATTCAATAGATTCTTGAAAAGCCCTAGGTAAATTGTCAAGAATTACTTAACTTAATTATGCTTTAATGAAAAATAATTGCATGGGCCATAAAACTAAAAATCCTTTTAGATGACTGTGATATTAGATGATAGGAAGTTGTGGTAAACATTTCATGAAGTTTATAATTCGTTTGGCCATTGGAACAAAACTACAAAGTTGATGAAAACCTAAACATATACGCAATGCCGCGAAGTTGATCACTAGTGCCACGACCCTGACAGAATAGGAAGATGAGAAGAAAGCCCAGAACCATGGCACTTGGAAACCAGGATTTTAGTGTCGAAGCACTCGTTAAAGTTTTAACAAAATTAACCCATCGTTGTTGGACTCGCAGACTGAGATTTCAGTGATGAAGCACTCGTTTGGATTTTTATAAATTAATGTTTAATTGATTTTTATTCTTTGTTTAAGCTTTATATATGATTGTTGGAAGATTATATGATCTTAATATGATATTTAAATACATGTTGTGATGATGTTTAATGTGCTAGTTGAGAGGTGAATCATATATGGTCATAACATATCATGCATGCACACACAAATAGCTAGTCCAGTAGTGATGTTTAGTGTGGTTTTATTCCTCAGACTAGGAGGGTGATATCTAAGATGTAAAAGCTCAGGAGTCTATTGACCAGGTCTATTTAATCATTATTTGGAAAATTTTATGATCCTCATTTTGTTTTTATGTAATAAAGCAGTTTAGTTAAATCGTCATTTCACAAATGTGAAAAGATTTGAATCCTAATAGACATTAGGCAATATGACTTAGAAATTAAATGGAAAGTAAAATACATGGTTTTGATGTTTTCATAATGTTAAGTCAAACAATGGTGGGGGCTAGGCTTAACTCATAATAAAAGAGAAATTGGATAAATTGACAGGTCGTATTAATAAAGCAATGGGCATCTACACTAGCTAGTGTAGGAGTTGGAATGATTATTGTACACGTGTAGTTCTTTTGATCATTTGTGGGGGCTTATTTAGATGGTTGCATGATCGATATCATCATGCAAAACCCAAGAGTTGAGATGAAAACTCAAAAATTGCTCATGGTCGATGAGTAAAACATTATATTATTTGGAATTGCTTATGATCAATGAGTATAACATTATAGTACTTGGGAATTTGCTCATGGTCGATGAGTAACAAAATTTCATATGAATAAGGATAATAATAATAATAATTATTTTTCTTCTTTTATTGTTATTAAAAGATGAGAAGATGATCTATGTGGTACAGGCCATTAAAACAACAATTAAAAGATAAATGCAAAAATTCACTACAAAGGTATGAAACTGAGACAACTAATTAGGAAAAAATCATTATAAAGGATAGTACTTCTCACTAATACTTGAATAAATGGATAAGATAATACAAAGGTTAGTAAATTTTCAGAGCATAAAAGATGAAGGGTAAAGGCTTCTAAGGGGTAGTTACACTTCAATCTATGGTGAAATTAGATTAATTAGGTGAATAGTTAATCTAACGTCATGATTATAAAAGGTTGGTTGAATTATATTTATACTTATATATATATTTATGATTTTTATTGATTATTGTGCATAGATGTACATGATAAAATGTAGACTTACAATTTAATTATTTCTTATCGATGTTTATCTAGTTTATTGTTATTTTCCTATGACTATTTGTTACGTGCGTGAGTAGATGAGTTAGTATTGGTTACCTAGTGCTAAGCAGATAAAGTTTATCTTCGTACGCAAGTTAGCAAGTGATGATTTGGAGAGCAAAGGGATGGATGATCAACATTAGAATTATCTTTATTTCTATATTAGTTTCTTTATATTTTCATGTAATAAGAACTATTAAATGGGAAGGCTTCTATTAGGTATGTTGATCTGGTACATTGAAATTGTATAAATTATTATATGGATATAATTTTATTATTATTATATCATATGGATATTGACAAGGTCCGACTCTATTATATTATTGGTGCACTATTGATATGTTTTATTTATTCAATTATCATTACATTATTAAGTAATGGTCCGTCCATCGAATAAATTATTTTTAAAAAAGGGTGGGTTGTTACACTAGTATTAGAGCTCAGTCGGTAAATTTTCCATGCGTATACTACTAATAATCTTATTTTTTTAAATATCCATGGGTACCCTATCTCTTAAAGATAGAATAATAGGGTTAACTAACACATTTTGGACATGTTTATCTCTTTCTATAGTGTAGATGGCAAGAAATAGGATTACTAATCAACAACTACAGCAATTGCTCCAACAACAGAATGAACAGATTCAGGCTTAGGAGGAACAAATACAAAAACTGAATGTTGCTATGAATTAGATGGAACGAGGGATACAAGCTATCAATCAGAATTTGGCAAATCAAGGTAATCTAGATGTAGTAGGAGTAGCAAGTGTGCAAGATGAACATTTACTAGCCACACCATAAGAGCCACCAATAGTTTCGGCTGGTTGACTTCATCTACCACCTATTACTCTATAGCGTGTTCCTCAGACAATATTAGTGCATGGGCAGAATCCTCAAGAGAGAGTTTATACTCTTGAGAATTATATAAAAAATGGCGCAAAGGTATTTAAGGGTACAACCGATTCAGAATAGGCAAAAGCTTGGACACTTAATATGCATGAGTCTTTTAGAGCTATGGAAATAGCACTAGAGTATTGGGTTAGATTTGTTTCATGCATGTTTGAGGAAGCAATATCTTTCTATTGGGAATCTCCATTTGTCACAAACTTTGTAGGAAGGGAATTCAACACCATTACTTTGCTTGAATTTCAAGCGATGTTCAATCTCAGATACTACGTGATTATGTGCCAAGCAATTGAGGGAACAAAGAGCCAAAGAATTTTCTAACTTGAAGGAAAGAGATATGACTCTTCGTGATTATGAGTAGAAATTCATTTAGCTAAAAAGGTTTGCACCGATTGTGTGTTCTACTAAAAAATCTCATGCGAACAAGTTTATTTGGGGTTTGAGGTTCGCTCTCAAGGATCAAGTTGTGAGCCAAAGGCTACAAACATTAGCCCAAGCCGTGGATATTGTATGCTTGTCAGAAGAAGTTGTTAAGGAGCAGGTTGGACCTCTTAAAAAGGATAAGGGCATGACTACAGTCAGTGTCAATAACAACAAGAAAGTCACTAATCAAGCACATGTACCTCAAAAAAATGGATAGTACAATAAAAGTAATGGCCGGAAAAAGAAGAATGAGGATAACCAATAGGGGAAGAAAGAGAAGCCGATATGTTCTATTTGTAACGGGAGGCATGTAGGTGAATGTTGGAGAAAATACATGATGTGCTTTACTTGTGTGGAAAAAGTTTACTTAAAGCGAGGTTTTCCCGAGGCTAAAGAGAAGAAGCTAATACGTGCAAATATGAACGTGATCAATGCCACTGATGCAGCTCACATCAATCTTGTTCAGGGTATGATTTATATTCAAGGAAGTTTAGTTATTTTGATATTTGAGTCTCGATGCACTCATTCATTCATATCATATAACATGGTTAGAAAACTGAATTTGAAACCTAGAATACTTGAACCTTCTTTGATAGTTAGTATACCAAATAGATGGAAAATACAAGTTGAAAATCATAATGAACATACAAGAGAAGATAATAGTGTGAGGTTTAGCCATGTATCATTTAGTGGGAATTGATGTGATTCTAGTGATGGATTGGGTGTCAAAGAACTATGCCATCATAGATTGCAAGAGGAAGAATACATATCTTTCCTTAGAAAGTGAGAATGAGGAAAATTGATTGTTTTTTCATAGTGAGGAATCTGTATTGCATCCATTTATAATCTATTTTGTCAAAACAACCAAATATCTTCAGATAGTCTTCCAAGGAGTTTTTGACGGGTGTAGTTGAATCAAATATAGAACAACAAGAAGTAGATCCTACAAGTGTGAGAGTGGTCAAGGAGAACTTAAGATGTATTTCAAGAGGGATTACTAAGATTACCACCTCAAAGGGAGCGAGTTCTCAATTGATTTATTACTAGGGAGAACTCTAATTTCTTAAGCACTTATAGGATGACATCATCTAAATTAAAAGAGCTGAAAGTACAATTTAAGGAGAGGCCTGACAAGGATTTTATAAGACCTAATGTATCACCATTGGGAGCACCAATTTTATTTGTCAAAAAGAAAGATGGATCTCTAAGATTATGCATTGATTATTAATTATTGAACCAAGTCACAAATAAGAACAAGTATCTACTTCCAAGGATTTATGGCATGTTTGACCAATTGAAGAGTGTCGGTGTATTCTCCAAGATTGATTTAAGATCAAGTTATCATTAGCTAAGGATTAGAGATGTTGATGTAGAAAAATGTGCATTTAGAACTTGGTATGGGCACTATGAGTTTCTTGTGATGCTTTTAGGTTTAACCAATTCACCGGCAACTTTTATGAATTTGATGAATAGGGTTTTTCATAAATATCTTAATGAGTTTGTAATTGTTTTTGTGGATGATATTCTTATCTATTTTGACAATGAAGAAACTATGAAAAATACCTACAAATGGCATTGGATGTGTTGAGGGAAAATCAGCTTTATGCCAAATTTAGTAAGTGTGACTTTTGGATGAAGTCTTACTTCTAGGTCACATTATATTTAATGATGTAGTAGTGGTTGATCCATCTAAAGTGGCAATGGACATGGAGTGAAAAAAACTGAAGAATGTCACCGAAGTTAGGAGTTTTCTTTTACTTGCAAGTTACTATAAAAGATTCATCTAGAATTTCTCTACAATTTTAATTTTATTAACTTCCTTGACGAAGAAGGACAAGAAATATGAATGGGATGCAAAATGTGAGAAACGTTTTCAAGCTTTGAAGAATAATTTGACTACAACACCTATTCTTACATTGCCACAAGGAGTATATTGATTTGTTATCGATATAGATGCATCTAACCTAGGATATGGAGCAGTTTTCAAGCAACAAGGGAATGTAATTATTTACTCTTTGAAACAATTAAAAGTTCATCAGAAGAACTACCCAAGCAATGATTTAGAATTGGAGGCGGTTTCATTTGGCTTGAAAGTGTGGACACATTATTTGTAACACCCGAAATCTGGTTCACCCTCATGAACCTAACTAGCTTGTTACAGACCCTGGTTAGTTCAGTTAACCCGAACCCAACCTGTGCGGATCTAATCTCGACATCTTAAGATGAAGATACGACTCACCATAAGTAAATGAATGCATAAAACTCTAGCTAGATACTACATGGATGGCATGCAACCTAATTTACACACCAATACAGTTACGATCAAAATTAATAAAAATTCTGAAATAAAACGGACACAATATCCCCTAAAAGTGCAATTAGGGGCCACCCTGTCAAAGTCAACATATCCAAATATATATTTATATAGCAACAATTTTATTCACTCAGAATCTAATCTACTGTATGCATCACTTTCTGAATCTTGGGTATCAACCCACTTGTATACTCTATTCATATTTCACATTGTCTCATCAAGTCTCAGCACTTAATCACATTGTCATGCTTTTCATTTCCTCACATTAGTACTAATACAAATAAATCATAAACAAAATATTAAACATTCAATCACCCAACATATGTGTGTGCAAAAGACCTCATTGCTCTTTCAGACTGACACATCCATCTCATACTCGTCACCTACATATAGTACAAAAATGCATCAGCAACGAGCGTTACTAGTCCAAAATATAACAAATATCAAACTGGCTACGAGAGCAAACTCTCATATGAAATAAAAATCCATATACTCTTGGTGAACTCTCTGAAGGGCACCTACTGAGGAGTCACTAGGCTGCAGACCCGGTAGCATCCCGAACTGTCTGATCTTTTACTACTACTGTCTGGTCTTTAATCCTAAGCCCACTCCTTACTTCCATATTTCTCCGGGTCTTGAGCACGATGGCTGAGTATTCTCAGGTAGTCACCTTTAGTACCCTTTGAATCACAAGTCCGGACATGCGCTGTACTAAAAAGTACTTATAAACCTCCACATTCTCCGAGTGTGAGGAACTCAAATGCAGAGTTGTCAGGATCCCTCGGGAATGGAACAGTCCGCTCACTAATCCAGAGCCCACTTTGACCGTCACGGCATCCACTCATGGTACGTGAAGTCGATCTCCCAATCTCTCGTCTCACTGAAAACTCGGTAAAAATATATATAGGCATGGGAAAGGATTTATAAAATAGGCCCAAAGGCAACTTGTAGTGGATCTTTGAGGGTTATTAATCCGAAAAACTGTTCTCCTAAATGGCCCAAGTTAAGTGGGATCTAATAAAATGTCACTTAACCCGTCATGCAAGTAATAAATCAAACATGCAATAGAAGAAAGCGTAAAATAGAGAGGAGTCCTAAACGGACATGGTAGAAGCTCCAAGCGTGTCATCGCGCCTAAGCGGCGAACTCCTACTCCGTACCAACACATCAAATCTAGAAGCTAACGCCCGCTAACTGAATGATGTATCAAACTATTACGATCAACATACTCACAATGTAAACATTCATCAATAGTCAAATAATCATAAATGTGAAAATAATTCTAAAATGATGTATCAAACTATTACGATCAACATACTCATAATGTAAACATTCATCAATAGTCAAATAATCATAAATGTGAAAATAATTCTAACTCACCTTATTCCTATCAATTTTATTGTGTTTTTATAAGTTACATTGTGGTCACCTATAATCCTCAGCTCAATTTACCTCCTTATATCACTTAACATTCAATCACAATTCATCAGGCCATGTTGCTTATCATCTCATCAGTAATTAGGCCTTAATCACATCAATTAATGAATCCTATCATGTTGTACTAACAATCACCAAGTTTAAGTAATCAAATCAGAGGTAATTATACCTCGCGTCGTCAATAATCGACGAGAGCTAGGGTTTTGTCGTATGTGCATCTCAAACCTCGAATTCGGTGCTCAATGGCATCCAAAACTCAATTAGGTTTGACTGGGTGAACTCAGTAGAAGTGTAATGACCTGCCATTTTTTAATTATTTAATTAGGCCTAGATGGCCAGGTGTTACTTAAACAAACTAATAAGTTGCTGAATTATAACAATTTAACAGTAATGTATAAGATTGGTTCCCACTGTCTAGGACCGTTTCCCAGTAGCCACACATATTTCTCAATAAAATTAAAAGGGAGTCCTCATATTTATCTTGCTCCATGCTCTGTTTGTCAATGGCTTCTCCCACCTAATCTCGTATCTGCACACCTGCGGAGGCAATTCTGCGTTAGTGATTATAACACTAAGTAGTATAATATAGAAAATAAGTCAAGTACATTCCACTAGTTTTCTATGTTCATTTTAATATGCGGTGGAGCGATGCCGCTATACTCCAAAACTATGCGGAGGAGGTGTCCGCAGTGATCCGCACACCCCGGCCGTAGCCTTTTTTGTGGGGAGGCTACCACTACCCTTTCAGTGTCAGTGCCTTGCACACCTCGGCCGTAGCCTTTTTGTGGGGAGGCTCTCACTGCACTCAGGTGATTGCTATGCCCCGTTTGTGGGGAAGCTCTAACTATCAATTCTCGGGCAAGTGCCTTACAGACCCCGACCGTAGCCTTTTTATGGGGAGGCGATCACTAGACCCAGGTGATTACTACACCCCGTTTGTGGGGAAGCTCTCACTATCAATTCTTGGGCAAGTGCCTTACACGCCCGGGCCGTAGCCTTTTTATGGGGAGGTGATCACTAGACCTAGTGCGAGTGCCTCACACACCCCGGCCGTAGCCTTTTTATGGGGAGGCTATCACTGCACTC
>JAVDBV010083997.1:0-10819 GCA_032619315.1 Piper longum | reverse complement strand
GAAATGTGAAGAAAGATTTAATTGATTATATCACATTGATAATTAATTATCATTAGACTTGCTGAAAATGTAATGGGTAATTAAGACTAACATGAACTAATTACATCATTTAAATTGATAGTAAATTAGTCATGTAGTGCATGTATTTTCTATGCAAATAAAATTATAGTTATGTATAATTTTATATTCTCATAGTGATTAGCATCATGGTCGCAGTACGAGATTATCTGCAAACCAGGTCGCTATAATTATCGAAATGTTGTATATTCCTACTGGCAACCCTGGTTAGCCTGAGCCTAGATTCGACCACCATGCACCGTGTGCAACCGGGGTCAAGGAATTGACTCAGTCCCACACGGGGCCGCAAATTTGTTTTAATAATAATAATATATGGAGTGTAGCGGAGTGCCTCCCCGCATAATAATAAATGGAGTGTAGTGGAGTACGTCCCCGCATAGAAATGTATGGAGTAGCAGAGTGCCTCCCCGCATAATAATAAATGGAGTGTAGCGGAATGCCTCCCCCCAATGATAATAAATATAGTGTAGCGGAATGCCTCCCCGCATAATAATAATAGTAGGAGTGTAGCGGAGTGCCTCCCCGCGTAATGAAAAGACTTTGGAATAGGAAGTATATTTGACTTGTTTCCTTAATTATACGGCTTAGTGGTTTTATCACTAACGCGGAATTGCCTCCGCAGGTATGCAGATAGGAAATTAGGTAGGAGAAGCCGTTGACAACCAGAGCATGGAGCAAGATAAACATGAGGACTCCCTTTTAATTTTATTTGAGTTATATATGTGGCTATGGGAAACGGCCCTATACAGTGGGAACAAAGCTTATGCATTGTTGTTGAAATTTTAACATTTAGCAACTTATTAGTTTGTTTAAGTAACACCTAGCCATCTAGGCCCAATTAAATAATTAAAAAATGGCGGGTCGTTACACACTTATATAATAGTCTTGGGGAAGAGGGTTATATCATACAATTCTAGAGCTTAATTTCATAAACAAACAAGATATCTCGTCCTTGTAGTTTTATTAAACATGTATAGAAAACACGGATAAATTGAAATTTCCCTACATCGGAAGGATCCAATAAAACGCCTTTGATGTCGTCCTATGCCTAAAATACGATTAAACTATAAACGCAAGGAGTCAAACAGAGAGGGAGAGTTGTACGGGCCTATCATTCAAACTCTAACCACATCAACATGTCTATGGCAAGCTTGGAGTCCGTAACCTACATCAAAGCCTACTGCTAGATAAAATAGTAATGTCTCCATATGATGCATACAAACCTACAAATAAACAAGTGGCATGCAAATCTCGATATATAGACCCGGAAAAAAAAATCGGCGCGGTAGGATCGAATGTTGGAAAAGTAATATTTCAATTTAAATTATTTACCCGTAAGCCGGTTAATTATTAATTACCCGGTCAACTGTAAGGTATTATTTAATCGGTTAAGTATCAGTTAACCTGTTAAGTGAACCATATTATTTACCTGTTTAATCGGTTAAGTGAACCATTCCATTTAACCATTTAAACCAGTTAAGTGAACCGTATCAATTAACCATTTACCCGGCAAAAGGAAACACGGTCAAAGTGTGTTTTTACATACCCTAGCCATCATTTCATTATATAAGGAGAAGGGGGTGTGTCATTCACATTATTTCCTTTAGACAGACACCGGCTTCCTCCTTACTCAGTATTTTTCCTTTCTTATTATTCTTGATAATTTGCATGCATGCATATTTATAATTGATAATAAACTTGTTAATCATGGAACTAAAGTCTCTAATCAACAAAAAAGAAAAGAATTAAAGGCAGCTCTCACCCCCCCGATGGTCTCCGGGCTGCTGCGTCGAGGGGACAGCGTCACTGTGTCCCTCGGTTGTAGTGGGTGGTGGAATTGCAGCTATTATTGGACGGAGTTGCAACGGTGGTCGAAATGGAGGACATGACGGTGGGTGAGGAAATCCGGCCATCTAGGGTGGCAATTCGGTTGCAATCTGGTCTTGAAAGGTCTTTGAAGGGTCGAAGATGCAAAGATGACCACCTAATTGCGGCGGCAAAGCTCACTGGCGGTAGAATCGGAGACGCGATCGTGTCGCTAGGGGCGGCGGAAATTACTGAAATTGGGGTGATCCGTCGTCGCCATGGCTAGAAGGTGGCCGGAGGTGGTCGGGGAGGAATTGTGACGGCATGGTGTGGCTGGTCGGCATCGGTCGACGACAATCGACGACGATTGGTGGCGGCCGGAGGCGAACGAAGATCAGTCAATGAACGTGAATGGAATGATGACTTCGGGCTACGATTGTGGGCAAAATCTGATAGCAGCGGCCAAAGGTCCTTGTTGGGGTCGGAGTTGGTGCGTAAGGGAGTAGACTGATGGGGGGGTGGCTTGGCCGCCAGCGTGTTGCCATTAACTGATAGCCTGTCGGAAAACACCCCAATCACAGGTCGGTTTTGGAGATGTGAAGGGAAGAAGAAGATGGTAGTTTTGTAAATATGTGTTGACTCGACATGGTTCGAGTTAAAATTATAATATTAACTCGTAATAAATCTTTACAAAATAATTAATCTAAAGGGTTATGAGTTAAGTGGCTAAAATAGTAAAATATTATAATAATTTGACATAAATAATAAAATACGGTCATGATAAACTGTTAATAATTAATCGGCTTAGTATAAGCGATTATATTAAATTAGAGGGTTATAAAGTTAAATAAAATAAAGATGTTACCTTCATCATATTAAATTAATATTTGGTAAATAAAACAATTATTCTAATAACAAGTTAGTAATGTAGAAAAATAGGCTCATAAAATATAACCGTGTAGAAATCACGAAATAGCCCACAATCAAGGCGTAGTAATCACCTGGGTGTAGTGATGGCCTCCAAATAAAAAGGCTGCGGCCGGGGTGTGTAAGGCACTAACCCTAGAATTGATAGTGAGAGCTATGGCCTTTGTAGTGATGGCCTCCAAATAAAAAGGCTGCGACCTATGGCCTCTGTAGTTACCGATATTTCCCATTGGCTCACGCTCTAAGTATCACAAGTGCTTAATGAGCCGTCTTCCTGACATCCCCTTTCGGCATGGGGGGAGGTTTTCAAGTTCTGGATTACTGACCGCATGTGTGTCATCCTTCCGCAGCTGTAGCACTGACGGGGCTCGTTGCATGGCCGTGAATGCATCTTGTTGCAATTTTTACGTAGTCGATACGGAATCTCCCGAAACTTCCTTTTGAGGTTCCCATCAACGTTCCTTTGATAGTTCTTCTGCTGGTGTTCTGCGGACCGGCTTTAGCCACTACCCTATTTGGCATTCTGATGTTGCATAGTAGCTTTCCCCTATTTGTATGCACGGTCATGCTCGTACACCAACTCATCAGTAGTGGCTTCCTGAATCACTTCGGTTATAGTGCCTCTTGGTGCCATAGCAACCCTACTCTTCAATTCTGGCTTCAACCCCCAGAAGAATTTATCCGCTCTAGCATTGTCAGTTGCTAGAATCCTAGGTGCAAAATGTTCCAACTGTAAGAAATTGTTTGCATATTCCCAAACTGAATCTTCCCTCTGAGCCAGAGTGGCGAATTCTAGTGCTTTGTCTTGGACAACGGACTATGGAAAGTACTATCCATCGAAAGCTATTACAAATTCTGCCCATGAGATGGATGAGATCATGCGGCGATAAAAGGAGGTCTTTTCCATGGATTTCCACCAGTATGATGCTTCCTCTTGAAGCATGAATGTTGCCAACCTCACTTGATGGCGGTGGGGAACAGATAGAGCTCTAAACGCTTTTTCTGTAATCGCTACCCAGCTCTCTGCCTTCATTTTATCAATCCCTCCAAAGAATACCTCAGCTCCATTCTTTCGGAACCTTTCCATAGTATAACGATCACTATCATCCACAGCTAGCAGCACTACTTGTTGGACTACCAGCGGCACTAGGTTTGGAAGCTCCCCTCACTCGCCGGGTCAGCTAACCCTGCTCACCCTTGGTCACTCCCCTGATCACCATCTGGGACGTTACTAGGACCCGCTGCCGAGTTTAAAGCTCCATTCCTTTCGACCACTCACGGTAACCGCTGAACCATATTTTGAATGACAAAATTTGTATTTTATTAAACCTGTTCTAGTCCCTGTATGGCTGTCCAGATCTAGGCCGACACATTCTCTGTGTTCGAGTCAAACTGCACAGATTGGCTTGACTATCTACGGGTGTCTGCCGTCTGAAACATCAAAAATTTTTCACGTTATTATTGATTAGTATTATTATTATTAAAAAATTTTTTTTTAAGCATTGCCACTCACAGGAATAGCTAAAGTGGGGCACAATATGCCATGACACTGTTATCCATACAGCACATGCATCCCATACCACCCATACTACATAGATAACACCGCTGATTGTAAAGGCATCTAATATACGCTCATTGGTTTGGGTGTTACGTGCACCTAACATGACACATAAGTTGCACACCGTCCCATACGAGTGTTATGCTTAAAATCTTTCTTTCGATTATTACTTAGGTTTGTTAGCAAGTCTACTCATTTACTAATAACAAACAACATTAGGAAAAAGATAAATATTGGACTTTTCAACAAGGTACTTGACTCATAAGATGTGAGCTTGTGGGAAACCGCATTTTGATACAGTAACAACCCGCTATTTTTTTCACAATAGTGTGGGCCTAGCTGGCCAGGTGTTACTTAAAAATTAACCAAACCAACCTTGTAACGATCAGCCATAACTGGACCGGGCGTTACTTATATGTTACATGATTTCGGAATGGCCACAACCTAAGTCAGTCACCAATATCTGAAGTTTCCTTGGGCTTGTAAGTTAATATCGAAAATTCATTAAAGAGTTTTCCTTGGTGGCATTGCCAGTAACTAAGCTCACATGCAAAGGAGTCAAGTTTCAATGGAGTCACAAGTGTAAGGAGAGTTTCCAATCTTTGAAGAAGACTATAAATACTACACCAGTCTTGACCTTGCCAAATGGCAATGAAGGATTCGTGGTCTTTAGTGATGCATCTCTAGCAGGGTTAGGATGCGTCCTTATGCAAGATGGTAAGGTAGTGGCTTATGCCTCACGCCAATTGAAGATTCACAAGCAAAATTATGCGACCCATGACTTAGAACTGGCCGCAGTGGGTTTTGCATTAAAGATTTGGACACACTACTTGTATGGAGCCTAATTCGAAGTGTTCACTGATCACCAGAGTTTGAAGTATATCTTCACACAAAATGACCAAAATCTTTGACAGAGGCGGTGGATAGAATATTTGAAGGACTATGACTTCCAAATTTTATACCATCCGGAGAAAGCGAACGTTGTAGCCGACGCTCTAACTCAGAAGGGCAAGGTGGACAAGGGTCAACAGCTAGCTAGACTTTGGACTATGTCAATTGAAGTGGTGGCTATTAACCCGATCGAACGACTAACAGGATTGCTGGTAAACTGGGTTATCTCTAATGAATTGGTTGACCGAGTTGAGCTAGCACAAATGGAGAATAAGAAGTTGAATGAGATGTTGAACAAAACTCCTGACATGGTAGCAGATTCGAAGAGTGTAATCAGATTTAGAGGGAGGTTATTTGTACCCAACAATGATGCACTATGGCGGAATATTCTTGAGGAAGCCCATCGCTCAATGTTCTCAATACACCCTGGACAAAGATGTACCAGAACTTAAAACGAACCTACTGGTGGATTGGGATGAAGAGAGATGTGGTGGATTTTATTTCTGATTGTCAGACGTGCCAACTGATCAAAGCCCAACATCAACTACCCGGTGGATTATTACAATCTTTAGAAATACCTACCTGGCAATGGGAGTGTGTCACATGCGATTTTTTTGCTAAACTGCCAAGGACTCAGAAAAGGCATGACTCTATATGTGTGGTTGTGGACCGTCTGACTAAGGCAGCTCATTTCATCCCCACAAAATAAATAAGGACGGCGGAATACCTAGGAAAATTATATTTCAATAACATTGTCAAGTTCCTTGGGATTCCAATGGAGATAGTCTCTGACAGAGACCCTATAATCACTTCACATTTCTAGGAAGTTTTTCAAAAAGCTATGGGGACCCAAATCAAGCTAAGTACAGCATATCATCCCAAAATTATGGTGAGAGTGAGAACACTTAGCCTTGGCTGGATTCACCTATAATAACACTTATCAAACCAGTATAGGAATGACACTGTTTGAAGCCTTATACGGTAGGCCTGTAGATCCCCATCATGCTGGTTGGAGTCTACCGAGGTGGATATAGTCGGGCCAGAGATGGTGAGAGAAGTAGCTGAAAAAGTGCAACTCATTCAGCAAAGGCTTAAGGCAGCTCAGGATCGACTCGAAGGAGGAACCTAGAGTTCCACGTTGGGGAGTTTGTGTACTTAAAGTCGTCTCCTAGGAAGGGAGTGATCATATTTAGAACATTAGGGAAGTTGAAGTAAATATTCATAGGACCATTTCCCATCTTAGATCGAGTCAGAAATTGTGCATACATATTAGCATTACCACCAAACCTCGATGGCGTACACAATATTTTTCATTTGTCAATGCTAAAAAATATGTACGAGATGAGGATCACATAATCACGAATTTCACAAACTTAGAGCTGCAATTGGATTTAACCTATGAGCAACAAAAACCGATTTGCATCTTCGTAAGAGAAATTATGACACTCCGGAACAAGGAAACACCGTAACCTATTTTTATCATAAAATTATTGTAATTGTAGTAACATGAACTGATCCCGAAGAGGTACTTAATCATGATTGTCCTATTAATGTTATGATATTTCGGGGATGAAATATTTCTAAGTTGGGGAGATTGTAATGACCGGAGAAAAAAAAATCGACGCGGTAGGCTCAAACGTTTGAAAATTAATATTTCTATTTAAAATTATTTACCCGCCACCCGGTTAATTATTAATTACCCGGTCAAGTGTAAGGTATTATTTAACCAGTTAAGTATCATTTAACCTGTTAAGTGAACCATATTATTTACTTGTTTAACCGGTTAAGTGAACCATTCCATTTAACCGTTTAAACCAGTTAAGTGAACCGTATCAATTACCCGTTTACCTGGCTAAGTGAAATACGGGTGAAGGGTGTTTTAACGTACCCTAGCCATTATTTCATTATATAAGGAGAAGGGGGGCGTCATTCACATTATTTTCCTTCTGACAGACGCCGACTTCCTCCTTGCTCGGGTAATTTTTCTTCTCTTCTTCTTTATGGTTTTCATGCATACATAGGTTGAATTGATAATAAGTTTTGATGATTATGAGAATTAAAGTTTAAATTAATAAGAAAACCCAAACCCTTCCCTTGGTAAGGAGAAAACAGAACCGTGGAACAGAGAAGTCGAGCAGGGGACGTAAGTGTGGCAAATCAACCGTGGGGGTGGAGGCTCTCCCTTGGCTGGCCGTTCTCATGTTCTTCTGAGGGGAGCAGCAATAGATGGCAGAGGTGAGGTGGAGGATAGAAGGCGCTGGTTGCTCTCCATCAATAATCTTCCACAAGGGATCCATTACAGCTCAATGGGCACGCTCAGGAAAGTCCTGCCGCCGGCACAGGCCATCCTAGACGCCCCCCTCGCCCGGAATGACCCTCCTTCAGGACTTGAAGAGAAATGAACAGGTGTTTCACATAGTCCTCCTCATTATTTGAATAGACCAAAATGTCTCCACAAACACAATAATCTACTTGTCCAAGTATGCGTAGAATACCGTGCTCATAAGTAACATAAAGGTAGCTGGTGCATTTGTTAGACCAAAAGGCATAACGAGAAACTCATAATGCACATACCGAGTTCGGAAAGCTATTTTCTGTATATCTTATTCTTTTACTCTCAGTTCGTAATATCCGCATAGCAAGTCTATTTTAGACAATACTCCGGCTGTTTTTAGTTGATCGAATAAGTCATCAATCCTCGGTTAGGGATACCGATTCTTTACTGTCATTTGATTAAGGTAGCGATAGTCAATACACAGTCGAAGTGAGCCATCCTTCTTCTTTACAAAAAGAACAGGGGCTCCCCAGGGTTAAGTACTTGGCCGGATGAAACCTGCCTGCAACAACTCTTCTAGTTGACTCGTTAACTCTTTGAGTTCAGCTGGAGCCATGCAGTATGGTGCTGTACAAATTGGTATTCCTCCATGTGCTAGGTCAATGACAAACTCCATTGCCCACTTAGGAGGTAACCCCAGAAGTTCATCTGGAAATACGTCCTAAAACTCTGCTATCACCGAAATCATGGACAACTCTTGTAAAGACCAAGAAAAAAAAATAAAATAAAATAAATAAAATAATAATAACGTTTGACGCGGTGGGATCGAACGTGGGGAAAAATTTTTTTTATTTATTTAAAATAATTATCGTTAGCTGGTTAAGTATGATTTACCCGTTTAACCAGTTAAGTAAACCATACTATTTACCCCTTTAACCGGTTAAGTAAACCATACCGTGTAACCGTTTAAATAGTTAAGTGAATCATATCGATTACCTAATTACCCGGTTAAAAGTATTACGGTGAAAGGGTGCTCCCACGTACCCTAGCCATCACTTATATCATTATAAAAAGGAGAAAGGGGAGAACATCATCTTCATATTTCTTCCTCACACATACGTCGGTTTCTTCTTTTTCTCTAGTAAGTTTCCTTTATCTTCTTTTTTCTAAATTTTCATGCATACATATATTAGAATCAATAATAAACTTCATAATCATGGAATTAAAGTTTTAAATCAACAAAACTTAAAGAAAAATAAATAAATTAGAAAAGTCAGAGTTTTAGGTGTGAACAGTGCTGATGACGGTGGGTGAAGAAATCCGGCCGGCCGGGGTAACGATTGGGTTGCAATCTGGTCGGGAAAGGTCCTTGGAGGGTCGAGGTGCCTGAGAGGATGACCCAATCGGACCGGCAACGCTTGCCGGCGGCGGAATCGGAGACGTAAGCATGGCGACGGAAATTTCCAATTCTGCTGTAATCAGGCGATTCCAGCGTCGCCATGGCCGGAAAGTGTCCGGGGCTGGTCAAGAAGGAACGTTGGAAGGATGGCGGAGCTGGTTGACGTCGGTCGACTGCCCTCGACAGCGGTGGACGGCGGCCGGAAGCGAACGAAATGCGGTCACGACCGTGATCAAATTGATGAATACGGGTAATGATTGTGGGAAAATCACGACACGAGTGGCCAAACGTCTTGGTCGGGATCAATGATGGTGTGGAGGTGAGACGAACAGTGCGTCGGAAAACACCCGATTCCACCACTGTTTTGGAGAGAGTTGGGGAAGAAGAAGATGACAGTTTCGTAAATATGGGGGGACTCGATACCTGTTCGAGTTAAAAAATAATATCAACTCGAAATAAATCTTTAGAAATAATTAAGTTAATAAGATACGAGTTAAGGGGCTAAAATAATAATTTAATAAATTATTATACGAATCACGATATTAATAAAATTACGGTAATAATAAACGGTTAATAATTAATCGGCTTGTTACAAGCGGTTAAATTAAAGCGATGGGTTAATAGATTATAGTCATATAAAAATTTAACCTTTATGAAATTTAACAAATTAAATAATCGGGTTAATAATATCCTTAAATTAGGATAATGCAAATTAGGTAAAGAATATACTAAAAAGAGTAATTAAATTCGTGGTTATAAATTAATAGTTATTTTATTAATTATCAGGGGAGAATTATGAATTTAATAATTAACTTAAAATTGAGGAATGACATAAAAGAGTATGTCACATGAATAATCAATTATCTAAATAGAATTATGGAAGATAAGATATTCAATATGGCATATCATTTAGTTGCATGTAGGTTCATGCAAATAAAATTATACTAATGTATAATTTTATGCTTTCACTCAGATTAGGGTTAGTAGATCACAGTCGGACGAAATCTGTAACGACCCGCCATTTTTCAATTATTTAATTGGGCCTAGATGGCCGGGTGTTACTAAAAATAAAACCATAAATATGACTCCTTCAAAGTAAACTATGTTTCAAACAATATATAATAATAATTGTCCCACAGTCTTAGACTGTTTCCCATAGCCACATCTATAACTCAAATAAAAATTAAAAGGGAGTCCTCATCTTTATCTTGCTCCAAGCCCTGGTTGTTAATGGCTTCTCCCACCTATTTTCGTATCTGCACACCTGCGGAGGCAGTTCCGCGTTAGTGATTACAATACTAAGTAGTATAATTGATAAAACAAATCAAGTACATTCCACTAGTTCCCTATGTTCATTTTAATATGCACTACTATGGTGGCGTCGCCCAGACTCGAACTGGAGACCCTCATTGTGATTCCCGGACTTGAACCGGTAACTTTGAGTGTGATTCATGGACTTGAACCGGAAATCTGGAGTGTGATTCACGGACTTGAACCGGAAATCTTCAGTGTGATTCACGGGCTTGAACCAGAATCTTAAGTGTGATTCACGGACTTGAACCGGAAATCTTGAGTGTGATTCATGGACTTGAACCGGAAATCTTCAGTGTGATTCACGGACTTGAACCAGAAATCTTAAGTGTGATTCACGGACTTGAATCGGAAATCTTAAGTGCGATTCATGGACTTGAACTGGAAATCTTCACTACAAATCCTAGTGCCAGTGCCTCGCACACCTCGGTGTAGCCTTTTTATGGGGCAGCTATGACTACTCCAAAACAATTATATGCAATACACAATTTACGTACTTAGTACGGCCCCGTGTCGGACTAAGTCAATTCCTTGACCCCGACTGCACTCGGTGCATGGTGGTCGAATCTGGGCT
>JAVDBV010083991.1:0-16594 GCA_032619315.1 Piper longum | reverse complement strand
AATTCTTTGTTGAAAATTCATAATAAATATCATCTTGTCAAGGTAAAAGCTAAATATTTATATTAAATGTTCAATGTAAATTATCTTGCACTAAAAAATATTATCCCTCTTTTTTGGCGAAGAACTCTTTATAAGAGCATTTTACTAAAAAAAGAGAATAAAGATCAAAATTTAAAATTTTATTATGGTATTTATCAATGGGACATTTAACTGACTATGGCCCCCTCGCTCACATGGTGGTGGGGTCAAAGTACTTTTTGATGTGGTCTAATGGTTGAGCTTTAGGGGCAAGCTCACTACTACTTGTGACTTGGTCTCCTTCAGACTTTCACAAAGGGCCACTTGGCTATAAGATGCCAACCATTCCAATAAAATGCCTTCTGAGCCTGCCACTCAAGAAATAGAAGAATGCTTCATATTCATATTGTCATTTATGTTTCTTTCAATTATTCTATGTCTAGTCCACCTCCTCATAAAAAAAGTTTGCATCATCTTTTCATTGAATTGTCCATCAAATGGGAATTGGATTCTTACATATCTTATAATTTGTAAACTGGGTTTTATCTTCATCACTAGGGAATAACATTTTTTTCCCATATAATAGAGGTTACTTAGATCTTTATTAGCTCTTGTTGCTTCAACATATAATTACTTCATAATGGGCAGGAATGAATTTGATCTGATTCACCTTCTAATTCATCACTGGGGAATAATATCTTGATGGGGTTGGAATGGTTGTCTTTGATCTTTTCTGTAAACTGGCCACTTTTTATAAATAACTTGAGCTAATATCAGCTTCATAAAGCTTAGACAAGGATTAAACAAGCAACAATTCTCTGCCTTCTGCCCCCACATATAATTCCCATGATTCCCAAACTGGTGAGGGGTCTTCTCACAAGAGAAAATCACAATTCAGATTTGTATATAAAATGCAGACACTTATTTTATTTCTACTATTTTTTATCAAATACTTTGTGTCACTGACAAGGTCTTATAAAAAAATAAAAGATCAAATGCTCCATATATGATAGTAAGGGTGATGGTTGAGTCTGGCCGACGTGTAGGTTGTTTGTAACTGAATTCGATTGACTTATTATGACTTAATAATAAAAGAAATTGTCTGACTAAATGATTGACCAAACGGCCGGCTAAAATCATAAAGCAATGGTATTTAGTGATGTTTTAGTGATTTTTTCATCCATCAAATATATTTTCTCGTTTACAAGAGATCTAACCATTCGTTAAAATTAAATAGTTATTTTTTTAAATAAACGAGATTATCCTCATCATTCACCTCTTCTTACAATCTTTTATCAATTTGATCTGACTTAAAAATATCCTTACTACCTAATACTACTTTTTTTTCGGTTACTAATCCAATCATAGTTTGATTGGTATTTTTATCTAATAAAAACTTATAAATATTAATATTTTAAAATTTTTAAACAAAAATAACTGTATTTAAACAAAGATAATGCGGAATCTGCATTATTAATCCATGCTCTATCTTAATAATCTCCTTAGATATTCCAAAGAGCAGATATATTTTTGGGAATCCTGTTATCCCCCATCATAAGAATTTCCGCTAAGCAGTACTCTCGCCGACCTTATCTTAATCAACAGTTAATTGAAATAAACAAACACTTCATCAAATCTGCCAAAGAATACTCGACATGGCCGGATAGAGATTTGTTTGGGAGGCAACGAATAATCAATTGTTATTTGTACTACAACACCCCATTAACAAATCCCATGCATGATTGTTTCAGAGTCACAGTTTCTATAGTTTATGCAGGTTTTTGCAGTTTGGTAGGAGAGAGGGAAGAGGAGGAGGTGGAGCGGAGCTCAGGGAAGGAATGTCCCCCTGGTTTTGCAGGTAGCTTGCAGCAGCCTTTGACCGATTCTTAGCCACTACCCATCTCCCATGGAGGCTTAAAGCTAAGACGTTAGTAGGTGGGTACGTAGCTGGTAGCTAAGTACTGATCATGGGCAACGTCACGTCGAGCGTGGCGGCGAGGCTGGCCTTCTTCCCACCCGACCCGCCGACGTACGCGGTGAGGAAGGAGGAGGATGGGAGGGTGGTGTTCTCGGGGCTGGCCGGAGATGATAAGAATATGGATGTGCACCTGGTTGACACCAAGGGCGGGAACAACATTGCGGCCGTGTTCTGGAGGCACCCCTTTGCGAGGCTCACCGTTCTGTATTCCCATGGCAACGCCGCGGATCTGGGCCAGATGTTGGAGCTGTTTGTTGAGCTCAGACTCAGAGCTCACCTCAGAGTCAATATCATGTGGTAGTTCTGTTTCTCTGTTCTTTCCCCCCCTCCCTTGTCTTATGCAATCTGATTTTCCACGTGTGATTGTTCTCATTGTAGTTTTTATGATGCTTTGGATGAATCTAGGATGAGAGAGATTGATTGATTCTTAGAGATTATTGTGGGTATTGTTTTGTTGGCAATCTTTTGCTGTAGTAGGATGGTGGGCTTGCCAATCTGACGTCCTAAGTGAGTGATTGTACTTATTTTGATGCTTTGGAAGAAGTTTGGATCAGGGAGATTGATCGAGTTTTACGGATTGTTTTTAACAAGTCTTCTATAGGCAACCTTTGGTATTGTCGAGCTGTTGATGTGATTTTTTATGTTAGGCATCAGTGTGATTATTTGTTAGAAGCTAAGATTCTAGCTAGATTGATTGAGTTTTATAGATTTTTGGGTACTGATGATGTGATCAGTTTTGTTTGGCATCAAAGTTTGCTCTAGTTAAATCTATTTTCTTGGCTTTAAGCTGGGGAATTTTATTTTCATGTGTTAAGAAGAATGATTGTTAAATTGTTACAAGAACTATGCTTGGCTGGTTCAGCTTTTCATGTCCTATAAATTTGATTTACTTCAATTGGGCGTCAATTTGTATGCAATGTTTCAATTCTACAGCAAACAGAATATGGGTTTGGGGATTTGTTTGCTAAATTGCTCTGCTAGTGAATGAATTTATCGTTTATGGTTTTTGCTTGCAGCTATGACTATTCAGGGTATGGAGCCTCAACTGGTAAGGTGTGCCACAAGAAAAAAATTTTGCATCTATCTTTTGTAAATTGTATATCTTGTTCGCTTCCTCAAAGCTGGATTGAAATACCCAATAAAGGAAAATCTGAAAGTGTAACATGTTCTTATATTATCTTTAGCCATCTGAGTTCAACACTTACTACGACATAGAAGCAGTGTACAACTGTTTGAAGACACAATATGGGATAAGGCACGAAGAAGCGATCCTATATGGTAAGAGTGTTGGGAGTGGTCCGACCCTGCATTTGGCCTCTCGTTTGCAGAGGCTAAGAGCTGTTATCCTCCATAGCGCCATTCTTTCTGGAATAAGAGTGCTCTATCCTGTCAAGATGACATTTTGGTTTGACATTTACAAGGTAAGTTACATATTGTAAATTCCTGTTTCATAAATCGGCTTAGCTCAATAACGATTTGTGTTTAATTAGCTAAAGCCTCTTCTTGTTTTGCAGAACGTTGACAAGATACGGGATGTTAATTGTCCCATTCTTGTTATACATGTAAGCTTTGCTCCATGAGTACAAGTTTTTTGTGATCTAGTTGTGAAACAACATCCTTGAGCACAAATATTAAAAAGGTCGACGACGCAGTACAGACCCTGCACTGGACTGCTGATTTTGTGCATCAACTACCCGAATTGTCAATTATGAAAATGGGATCAAGATTTCTTGGAGATGCTACAAGTTCATTTTCAAACTGGGTGTTCTATCAGATGATGTGCACTTGAATGTTAATCTGTAATTTGCCCTGATTTAGGCTTGTGTATAGGAGGACTCTTCAACATGGAATACAAGTACGCTTATCATCTTTTCATCTCATTGCTTTTGATGTGGAAATTATAACGCAAGTGCACGTATCGAATCAAGTAATAAAAGTGATAAAAAAGTATCGTCCCACGAGGAATTAGTTATAGAAATTCTCAATTACCAAAACTAATTTAATTAATTATATTTAAATAAAAACAAATTCAAAGAGTGATTAAATTGTGAATTACGACTAAATTAATCTAAAACTGTAATATTTAAATGTTAAATTGATTTCAAGACGACAAACCTAGGATTTTCAATTTCACTTAGTGCTATATTTGATTAAAGTTATAATTTTTACCAATGAATTATAGATTCGAACCATTAACCACGGGAATTAATTATTTATGACATCTTTTAGATTCACTATAAACTTATCATTCGCACCCAATTTCTATATCTCTATAAAATTGCGTATGCAAAATGATACATTAAGTTCTGCCCTTAACAGTTACCAAGACATATGAGTATATCTCTATTTTATATATAAATCACCCAAAATAGATGAACAAAAGTTATTTTATTCAATGACAAATCTAATCTTTCTATTTCTAGACAAGATTAAATATCTAAATCAATCAATAGGTGGTCAATCTAATGATAGTATTAACGAATAGAATAAAATAGATAATCCAAAAACACAATCACATAAATAAAAATTAATAACTTTTATTAATCCATGCACTAAGTTTCATTGAAAATCCTAAAAAAGAATTTACTCCATAAAATATTCAAATAAACTCAAGAAATTCATATGTGATAAGAAAGACATCATTAATTACAAAAAAAAATAAATCAGAATAAAGAAAAACTCTATTGGAGAAAGCTAATTCGTCTTCTGATTCAATTCCTTCGTCGTTGCTCCATGTCTTTCGAACCGTCGCTTTCTGCCGTCTCTTTTTTTGTTTTTTTTTCTATAAAACCCTGGTTCACTTTATAAATGATCAAGCCAAAGATTTCAAGCAGGGCCCACCATGTAAGGTCGCTACAGTACCCGGGTCGCTATTACTGTAGCGACCGAGTTGAACAGTAACAGGTTGATGAACAGTAACGGGTTGCTACAGTGCCGCCCTTCCGGAATTCACTTTTTCGCCGGATTTCTCTACAAATTTGTTCCGGATCGTTTTCTAACTCTTGTACATTAATAAAATAATATTAATTAGCACTCTTTATACCAAAATCACAATGATTTCTCGCATTGTTAATAATAAATAATAGACTCTTAAACTAATAAAACTAAAGTAAAAATAACTCGAAACATGATAAAATTAAACATGAAATGCAAAGAATAATAATTCTTTTACAGAGTTATCAGCTTTTCATTGTTCCTATTTTCAACCTGATAACACAACTTTTGCAAGAAAAAAGTGTTGTGATTTTTTTTTTGTTTAAAAAAATATGAGGGCAACTAATCGACGATAGGAACAATGCAAAGATGCCGAAAAAAACAATGACAAATTGTACAAAAAAATTAAGGAGGTTTGATAATGTGCTATTAATTTCCAGCCATAATTGTTCAAAATTTTTGACAAATTATGGAGGTTTGACAACATGGCTAGTAATTAAGGAGGGTTTGACAAATGTATTATATTTTTTGGTGACGCAAAAAATAGAATATGTTTGTCAAACCCTAAACCTTAAACTAAATCGAGTCCTTAAACCCGACTTTTCAATGAAATTTTGAAAAGAGGGTGAAAAAATGGCATTGTTTGGATGGATAGAGTATATGAGATGAACTCTTTGGAATGAACTTTATAATAGCTCGTTTGTGGTTTCAAAAGTTACATAATTTACCGAAACCTTTCAATAATTAGGTACAAAAGTAGGCTTCCAAGTAGAAAAAATGCAAGCTTTATATCCTTACAAAAGCTGATTAGTGCCGTGAAAAATGCTTTAAGAACTTTAATGATTCAACAGCCATGGCTGCCAATAATATTATGATGTGTATGGATCGCTCATAATATTCACATGATAGAAGGTGATGTACACGTCTATGCATTTGTTAATTGAATATGCTAGCAATTGATAAGGAATCATCAACAAATATAAACAAACACTATAATTTGATACACTCGCCTATTCCACAAAACCAACTAAATCCCAAGAGGACATCTCGTAATTTCATTTATGCTAAGGGTCCATTTAATTGCCGTGAAATTAGTATAAGCGAAAAAAAAATCATAGAAAATGGAAATATAATAAAATAAAATGACACAGGAAATTTAAAGATTTTTCACACACTAATTAGGCCAGGTCTTTATAAACAATATTAGAGTAATATAATTTCATATTAGATGGTGGGTTGACTAGGGCGTAGGCTAGGTTGCTCGTTATAGGCCAAAGAACTCACCTAAACTAGGGTTAATTACAAAACAAGTACAAAAATTTTGTAGAGGAAGTTTCTTAAGATGGGTGGATTGTGAGATTTCTCAATTTAATCATGCATCTAATACATACCAAAATAACATCTAGTTTATTAGTAGAAATAAAGTATAAATCTTCAACCTCAATTAATCATTTTTTACGAGATGATTTATACTTATTAATTTATATTCTAGGTCGGGTTGTTAATAAGATGAAAATAAAATATTTCTTTTCTATATGTGTTTTCCAAAATATTCCCCAATTGTTTTTTTTTATATTTTACAAGAAAATATTATTTTGTACAATAAACTTACCTTCGACCAGAAAAAAAAAGACTAAATTTCGTAGCATCTAAACACAATAGAATTTTTGACTTCCCCTTTTACATTTCTTCCGTGTAAACAAAAAAAGAAGAAATAGTAATGAAAATTGTAGACCATCATCAACCTGCCACACATCCAAGGAAGAAACTAAGACTGAAAAACAATATCAACAAAAGAGAAGGTCGCAAAAAATGAATCAAGATATGGCAAATAATCTGTTTTTGTGATGATTAGATAGTTCTCATATAATTTATACAAAGTAAGCTATTTATTGCAAAGGAAAGTATAGATTGCCATAAATTAAGGTAGGTCAAGCTGGAGGTCTCGCTTTCTCTTTACTTTGACAAGGGCGATTGCTTCGTTTGTTTGGTCTTGGAAAGCTTCTCCATACAGACTAGAACTTATAGTGGTACACTTTTGTTCTTGGTCTTACACCAAAATTGACAAGAAGGAAAGCGAAAAAAAAACAAGAGAGCTCAAGAACAAAATTGGTATTTAGCATGAAAGCAATCACTTACATATGAACGAATGGTTGAGCCAAATGGGAGAGAGGAGAGACTAGTTTCATCGATTGTAACGTTCATGACCAGCAAGCAACTCAACTTGGCCAACAACTAAGCCACCCTTAATATAGGATTGCATGTTCCAGGGATACTCTCCCCTTTAGAAGGGGTGCAACTGTATTATTTCATGTAACTATAATTGATAAGAGTACTCGTATTCATAAAAGTGCATCCAGAAGGTCGAAAATTCGATTAATTTACCCAAACTCATACCCAAGGATGATATTTTTTGGCATATTTTGTTATATGTGAATACCCCCAACCCCGATTCTGAACCAATCCCTATTTTAACCCATAAACCCAACACCCTATCCACCCAGAAAAAAAATCAAATCCAAACCATTAAAGGCCTCGCATAGCTTCACCACCACATCAAGCTATCAAACAACACCAACCCCACTCTCTCACACGTAGAAGAAGAGAGAAATCCAGAGAAGAAGCCCACTAGACAAGCAGAAAAATGGCAGCATCAAAAGCCAAGAAAGTCCCAGATGTGGTGACGGGTCTAGACTTGGAACGTTACATGGGACGGTGGTATGAGATAGCCTCGTTACCTTCCTTCTTCGTGCCGAGCAATGGTGAGAGCACGAGGGCCACCTACGCACTCAATGAAGATGGCACTGTCCATGTCCTCAACGAGACTTGAGCTCCGGCAAGAGAGACTCCATTGAAGGAACAGCTTATAAGGCTGATCCTAATGGTGATGAGGCCAAGCTCAAAGTCAAGTTCTATGTTCCTCCCTTCTTTCCCATTATTCCTGTCACTGGTGACTACTGGGTTTTGTTCATTGACGAGGACTGTCAGTATGGTTTGGTTGGTGAGCCTAGGAGGAAATATTTGTGGGTAAGTTTAGTTTTCCAATGTTTGGTAGAATTACGTTCCTTGATAATCATGTCAGTTAAAAAAAAGGCATTCATCCTGTTGTTCTATGCATTATCATAAGTAGTTATATCTGTTGTATTGCATAAGAGTTGCTTCGAAAGAGTTGATATTTGACATGATAGTTATTGATAATGATTTTTCGGTTGTTCATTTGATATTGACGAAGGGTGCATAAATTGCCCTATTTATTAATGAGAAGGGAATTAAAAGTCTTACTCTGTAGGAATTTTTCTTGTAAATTAAAATGTCGCGCAAAACGTGAAATCTATGCCTAACTATAATTGTGCTAATGAAATTGCACCATCAGGTTGAGCAGATACTCTGTAGACAGACCAAACTGAGCGAAGAAATATACAACCATCTCGTCCAAAAGGTGATCGACGAAGGTTACGATGCCAAGAAACTGCGCAAAACTCCACAAGCAAACACTCCTCCAGAAGCAGCAGACCCATCCATCAAAACCTCCAAGGGTTCATGGTGGCTCAAATCTCTTCTGGGGAAAAAATATACATCTCTTCTACCTGTAATACCATGCATATCAACTCCTGCTGTGAAGTGAAACTCTCCTTAAAAACTCTATGTTATTATGCTCATTTCCCCTACAAAACTCCTATTGTATAAAGAAAATATTTATATGTTTTGCTTACGAGTGAGGGCTGCAAACCGTTGAATCAAATAAATGGGTATGTTGATACTTGCTACCATTTGGAAAGTGAACGCTGCTAATGACAGAAATGTCTTAACGTTGATCACATCTCACCAATATAAGAACAGAGTGCCTATTAGTGTTGCTTGTTAGCTTTTTCTTCTCCAAAAATCAGTAATATTGATCGACAGTGGCATGCTTTATATAGGGATTTAACATATTGTACAAATGAGCAAATGCTATAGCCATCGACCCATTCATCACAGAGCTATATTTCAAGTCCCTTTGGTGTACTGTTGAAGCATATCATAGGACATCGAGCGCCCAAAGCTTTCTGGAAAACAATAGCAAGTGAATGCTATGATTCTTGTTTCATCACCACCAGCAGTGGCTCCGTCTTTGCCTTGTTCCTCGAAGAGGCCTCATTCAAATGTCCTGAAGCATTGATCGAGGATGAGGAAATCTTCTAAATCTCTTGATGGCCAACTGCCATCAGAGGATTCAGGTTTGTGCAGGCAGTGCATCACCGCTGAGCTGCTGTTATCATCAGATGCTTGTGGAATGCCCTGCAAATATCTGTAAATATGAAATGCACATACAAAATGACAGTCCATTTTCCGGCCAGTGTTCAAATCGTGTTTAGATTACATTTCCATCCAACATTGCACCTATGTGAGGAATTACAACAAATACTGGCAGATATTAAAACATCCGTCGACCAGTAGCTCTAGAGTGAACGTAGACAAAGTGTCAAAAACTCCATGTTCATTAAGATCCAGTATCCTGTTTGATCAGGGATTGGATTAAGTATTATAGCAGTGAAAAAAATTCAGCTTGCAACCCACCTCCGCTTACGAGCAGGTCGTTCCTGTTTTATCTCTGTTTCATTAGTTGTCTCGTTATGTGCAGCCACTCTTTCAGTCTCCACCTTACGACTAACTGATGTATCCTTTTCACCAGGCATTGGAAGTTTGAAACGCTGCTGCGTTTCCTTAATTTGGCAACTGTATCAGAGTGAGGGTCATTGTCAATTTTTTCAGGTTCCATGGTTTGAAAATCTGGTTCACGATTGTCAATATCCATAAACTCCAACCCACCAACATTCTTGTCCATGGTGACCTCACTGACCTTGTTCAGTATGTCAACTCCTACTGAATCACCAATCTGATCCATCTCGTTTGGGCCTTTTGAAGCTTCAGAAATGTCGCCTACATCTCTCTCTTTGTTACTTTCCCAGCGCTCCAGCTTGGACCGGCCTCTTTTTGAGTTATGCTGGAGTTCTTCGTCAGATACAGCATCTTCTTGTCCGGGAGACGAAACATTAACCTTATCTTGGTCGGAACGATGAAATCTGTTGGAGGAACCAGTAGAAATTGGCCTTAGGCAATCATCACCATTATAATCCACAGACTTCACATTAACCTCATTAACAATTCTTGATCTAACCTGAAAATTTGAACATTTGAAAACAGTCATTCCCTCATTTGGCTTATTAAAGAGAAAGGCCACTTTGACTAAGTTTAAGGAAAAAGTAATACAAGCAATTCCTTAACATTATTTGCCAAAATGTCATGTGTGGGTAGAAAATAAGCACTATCAAATAAGCAGTTATCCTGCAATTGAACTTTCTATGGTAAAGTTATACCTTTTCCCGTCCATGGCCATCTTGTTCCTTCAGGTCAGGCCTTATAGCATTCTGCTCATTCCCACCACGTTCCTTACCTTTCCTTGCATTCTGTTTTCGTGTTTCCTTGTTGGCCAGATCTTTCTGACGACTAGACCTGTCATTCCTAGGATTCCTGCCATCATCTTTTGATTGGCTTTCTCTACTATTAGTACCCTCGTGTACTCTATATGGCAAAGTTAGTTCATCACCACCTTCCCTTTTCCTATGTGGCTCAGTCTGTTGCCTTTTATCTCTATGCGAATACTCTTTATCCAAAGCAAAGCCTGTAGATTCTTCCTTGCTCCTTCCACCCTCAAGCAACTTGTCTCCTTCACGGGATTGCTTTGATCTATGCTTGTCTTCCTTCTCTCTCTGTCTCCAACTTTCTTCTCCCTTTTTAACAGAATTGTGATTCTCATCAGTCTTCTGTCTCAATTTTGATTGATCGTCCCTTCTTCTTGGGCCCACCATTTCAGCCCTTTCATGTTTTCTTCTATCTTCTCTGCCTCTGTATCCATGTAAACTTTCTTCCTTCTCACGATCTCTTTTCACAATCTCTTCATCCTTCCTTCTCCTAAAACGTGAGTCATCTACTGCTTCATGCCGACCCATCAAAGTTACCTCCCGTTCCCTGAACCTTGGCCCCATATCCTTCTCATGACGATTGCGCCAGTCTCCATCATCACCCCGTTTCCTCATAAATTGATGTTCCTCCTCTAATCTATCATTTTCGTGAAACTTGCTCCTATGTCTCATACCTGTTTCTTCAGTTCTGTCCCGACTCCTGATTTCTTCACTCTTTCTTTTTCGTCCTTGAATATCTCCATCTTTCCTCTGCCAGCTTCTAACTGAAACATCCCTCTCCTGCCTCTCAAAATTCTCTATTTTAGGACGTGCATAATGACCAGAAACTACACCATAATCTCTGTGTACATGAGGGTTACCAATGTCCTCTCTACCTCTTGAAACAGTGCGATTCCTGTCCATGTCTTTTCTGCTATCACGATAATAATCATCCCTTCTATCACCATGCTTGTCATCATCTCGCATCCTTTTTGGCTCTCTGATTCGTCTTAATTGTCCATCCTGCATGACTTCCTCATCACCACCTCTGGACTTCTGGTAATGCCTACTGCTGCCAGATCCAGGCTTGCTACTGTCACTGTTGGAAGGCCTCATTTCATGTCCATTTGCCATTTCGTGGACCGCAGGTTCAACCATGGAACTTAGTTTATATTTTTTAACAGAACTGGCCAATCCACTATCTTCATCATTCCCACTTACTCCCAAGTCCGATGTCCGGTCCTCACCTTCAGCCTCAATGCTATTAGCTCGGGCAAGTCTGTCATCAGACCCACCATCGTTTTGTTCTACACTTAGCTCCCTCACAGCTTCAATTTCTACAGGTGAAGCATCCTGTTCATTTCTGTCATGCGATAGCCTGAATTGGAAGGAAATAGTTAGTCAAGAAACCAAACTTTCACATCCACTAACAAAAATCGCTCGTGACAACCAACAAAAACCAATGAAAAAAGACGATATTCAATGAGAAAGCCTTTAAACAAAAGACCTTTCTTCATAGGATGGAGTTTGATCCCCACTAGCTTCCTGCCCATCAGAACATGGGCGTGCACCAGCTGCATCTGACACAGTATTGAGATCCTCATCCGAGCTATGCTTGGGACCACCAACAGAAAATCTCTCAAAAGTTTCTTTCTTTTTATCACCGCAAGGTGAAGTGACATGATCCGTATCTCCATCATCATCTACTCTAGAATCTTCTCCTTGCGACTCATCAGCTGGCACTTCTAAAGTGCCATTAGATGTAACCGAGTTGTCATTTGCATCATCATGTAACACAATCTGCAGAAGACCTATCCATATAAATGTAATTTCCAAGCATATAGAATAAAAACTTCCTTAGAACATATGGTAATCTCACCTCAATGATGACATCCAAATCTCGGTTTCTTGGAGGCCGGGTATCCGTGGAGGGAAGACGTTCACCATAGCCAGTTTCAACTTGTATTGCTCTTCCTGTTGGCTGGACACCGACAAAATATAGGCACAAAAAAATGAGTTGACAAGCTGAAATCATAAGATAAAATTTTGGCATTTACGTAATAAATAAATAGTAGAATATGCAAATTATTTGGTAAGATGCCAAATTTCAAAGCATATGTTGTAACCATTGCTCCTAATTATCAAATCCCAACATCCACATTTGATCAAAAAGAAAAAGAGCAATAAAACAAGGGTGCAGTGATCAATATCATCATTAGGGTAGGTCAACAGCTGGCAACATGGCCTGATACTGCCCAAATGTGAATTACACCTCAACAATTTGAATTTAGATATTCTCAACTGGCAAAAAAAGCTCCAGAAGTAAATAGAAAAACACAGGAATAATTATTTTTAATGAACAAGAAAGAAAGAAGGAAACTTAAAAACAACCATACTTACAAATTCATAACACACAAATTGTCAACAGAATCCATGTACTTAACTGAAAAATAGGAAATAAAAAAGAACTGTTGAATTATCATTTAGGATTAGCCAGTGGTATTAACACATCTTCATATATAAAAAACAACTTTACTACGACACTTAAGCCCAGAGATCAAATAATGAACTATTAAAAGAAGTCTAGAGACATAATGAAGGCTATTAATACGATAATAACTTGTGGTATATAGACATGGTTTTATCAAATGGAGTAGCAAGACAATCTTTTTCCCACAGATAACAATTCAGCACCCTGTAAATGACAACAATTAAAATGACAAAGATCACAACAATGACTGAATGTACACATCGAATTAAAAAAACAATAACATGAGACTTGTTTGGGGCACATCTAAAAGTCCATCTTTCAGCCACATGTTACTTCATCAGAACATGCTGTATTCAACAATATTCAATGTCTTCCTTGGGCATTTCTTCTCGGCATATTACTCACAGGAAAAAGAAAATCAAGATACTTCGAAATTGTACTAGTGGAAGGCAAAATTTATGGCAGGGAGCCAGAAGCAAATACACCAGAATCATACTGCAAATGAAGATCAACAAGGTAGATATAGACATTCTTCAAATGAAGAGTCACATACTAATTGTGGTCGTACGTGTGAAGCTGTTTTTCCTTGATTAGATGTATCAGCTTGTCCACTGTCAACTTTACCAATATTAACATTTTCGGTTGAACCATCATGAAGACCAGCGGCAGCTGCAAGCTCAGGAGGTAAATCTGGATCATAGTCCTGAAAATTTCAACAAAAGATGCTAAGCTAGCAATTGAGATTAAAGATTAAGACAACTAACAAATAAAGCAGCTCAATGGTACATACCTGTTCAGACCTCCCACTCTCATAAACACGAATCTTGCTCTGCATTGTTGCTTCAAGGCGAAATTGCTCCTGAAGGACCAAAAATATCAAATTGAAGACAACCGTAAGAGATAAAAGTGATAAACGTGCAAACTGTAATTGTTGAAATTTTTATTTTATTTTTTTTCCAGTTGTGAATCATTGTCTGTTGATGGACAAAATATTTTCCTTCAAACAAAACTGTAGCGTCTTCAAAATGCTGAAATAATTGTAACTTACCAGCTGCTTGCAAAAACTTCTCCAACTCTCTTCATCCAATCCAAAATTAAAGAAGTCTGACATATCTACACCAGGCAGTTTCCAGGGTTTTTCCTCAAAACTATCGATATCAACATCAAATACAGTCCTGAAATCAAGTTGTACAGCCCATTATGAAACTAGCAAGGCACAAGCAAAAAATAAACAAAGCCACTGCCAAGCTTACTTATGAGAAGGAAGAGTAAACTCCATCCCACCACCAAAGGAGCGAGCTGAAGAACCCCAGGGTGTGTTATATCCAGGATAGAAATTTCTTTGCAGAGAGGTCATGCCCTTATTACCCATTGGCCTCCAATCACCACGACCTTGGCCCGCAACCAAGCCAATAGTACCAGGCGGACTAACCTGGTTGAAGGCACCCCCACTACTAGCAGCACTTCCAGAAGCAACAGATGCACCAGGCCTCACATACTATATTGAAGGAAAAGATAATTAAGATAGCATCCTTCCAACAAAAATATAAACATTATGCATTATAGGCAAGGAACAAATAGAAAACCCTTGCTTTATCATCAACCAAAGGAACAAACAATGACTGGCAAAAATTAAAGAAGATATGAAATAAATCAATTCCACACACAAATTCACGAGATCATCAAAGCATAAAAGGTTCTCACATGTAAATTATTGTTGCAGATTCACAACCATAATACAGCCAGAGACTCAATTTTAATAATGAAAACACACTAGCACGCTAAAATCATGCTAACTATATTACAAAATGAAACTGAATCATGGTTTCTGCACTGATAGCAGAACCAGACTTTGTGAATGTGATTCTTCAGTACATTTTTCCCCAAATTGTTCTAAATAAAAAAAGTATTCATGGAGTGTGATTCAATTAGAATAACAAATAATAAAACGAATTGAGAATGAACACTTTTGATATAATTAGGGCATTTTAGTAAGATGTCAATGAAGAAATTGATAGCCCATACACATAGCTGCTAAATTATTAGTCTAAACTCTACAACGAAATGGTGACATCAGTAATAATATGTGATGCGGAAAAGGGAATCACTTTGCCCTAGGAATTAGAATACCAATATAAGTAATAGGAAAACTCATAAGGATGTATCAGGAGGAACAGTAACTGGGAACGCCAGTGTAAAAATCAAAAGTAGAGTGATTGGCCAAGTAATGTTGAAAAAAATGGTATCAAAAAGTAGATATGAATGAAAGCTTTTTAAAGCTTCCTATAAGAACATTTAGGGCCCTATGACACCAACATAGAAACGGCTTCAAATGAGGCTGAACAATAAACTCTAGCTATTTTTGTTGATAGCTGAGTAGTAAGCTATAAGATCCATGCTTGGCCGAAAAGGTCAGTCTGAGTTCAGCCTCGGCTATGGAAACAAACGTCATAGAGCTGTCATAGGGTCTTCAATCTTTGGTGTGCTAACGTGATTACCAAATTCCCCAGTTCTCATAGCTTCTGGTACTACCTTCCAACTGAGCGGGCATACAACAAAACCATCTTTGGACACTTCCTTTTAACAGAGAAATAAAGAACATATCTTCCGCCATTTTAATGAAACAGTAAAACAAGCAAGCTTGAGTAAAATCCACCCATATAAATCCATCATGATTTCTTCAACTAATTACATATAAATGTCTTGAAGAACAATTCTTACTGGAAACCAACAATCCCTTTCACGCATGTACATTTGGAGAAGCATACCAAGAAGGAAACTAAACTCGTACACAGCAATTCCACATCTATTCAGACGCCATACAAACTGACCTTGAACTGAGAATGGTGGGGATTGTAAGTATGGTTACTGTATTCAATCCTCGCTCCAACAGCTCCGGCAACACCACCATTAGCCTTAGCTGCATCGGCACCGTCCTTCCTCTCCCCCTCTCCGGCTGCCGCGCCGGCCTCATCGCCGCCCTCTTGCTCCTCCGTCGGCTGGCTCATGTTCACGTCGTCACCAGTAACGATCACCAAATCGTCCCCGTCTTCGTCGTCGTCCTCATCACCCATCCCCTGCATACCCCTCCTATCCGTCGCAATTGGGTTCGCGTTATCGTTCAACACGATTTGCAGATCGTCTTCGCTATCGCTCTCATCTTCCCCGCCGTCCTCGTCCAAGCCCCCTCCATAGCCCCCGCCGCCAAGACACGGCGCCAACGCGAGCCCCGGGATCACCGTCCCCTCCGAATCCCCGCCGATTCCGGAAACCCTAGCGAGCCCCGTGCTTGGGCCCGAATCGCCGCCATCGGCAGCCGAATCGTCCTCCTCCCAATTGAATCCACCACCCACCGTCGCCTCCGGCGTCCGGACGGAGGCGGGATGGGGCCGCGCGGGGTCGGACAGGGGAGCGTGTTTTGCTGGGGCGGCGAACGAGGAAGAAGCGGGGAGCTGGGGAGCTGGGAGGACGATGTCCGTGTAGAGATCACCGAATCCGTCGTCGTCTTCCATGGCCGCGCCGCTCCCTATCTCGTCCGATGCCTCCTGCTCCCCCCACCGGGCGACCTACCGGTCGGTGGGGAAAGCTTCGAATTCGTCGAGATTGTGGTGTAAAGATGCGATTCGAAATCAGAGCGCGGCCACCGCAGGGCTTTCGCCGGTGTTTGGTCCGCCTCCGCCGCCGCCGTCGACCTCGTCTTCGTGGAGGGCGGCGGGGATGGGGGGGGGGGGG